>JAPEVC010000449.1:0-11836 GCA_027946555.1 Gnomoniopsis sp. IMI 355080 | reverse complement strand
ATATATAGCGAATTCTACTAATATTTATATAATAAGTTTATTAATTAAATTAGGTCTTTATTTATCAAAGTATTTATTATAAATCTTAATTATTACTCTTTTAACTTACTTTATATATATAGCTACCCGCTTATTATTATAGATTATTTAATAAATAATATAAAATAAATAGCGTATAAAGGGATAATAGGGTATAGCTATACTATACTCAGCTATCGTTTAATTAATATCGACGGAAATAATTACTTATAAGGTACGCACCAGCCCTTTTTCAACAGCTTTTCGCTCCGCGGGTTGAAGTCTTAACTAGATATCTGTACCGCTGATCTGCTGTATATTCGACACGTACACACATCATCAATGTCACTGAAGTCCAATACACAAGCACAATCGTCATTGCATACGTCTATGCTCTCGTAAATTCTGTTAGTTCAAATGAAGACCAAGGCCGAAGAATAGCATGCTCGCTGCACTTGATTGGCAGAGCAGGAAGGCCAGCACTTCTTCCTATCACTGAAGCATATCTCCCCAGTATAAAAAGCTCCTATCACCTGGGCCTATAGTCCGTTCCAATTCGATGTCACCATCTCCGGCTTCGTAGAAAATATTGCCTCCAGTGCATCGCGGACCTCAAACTCCTCCATCACAGCTCCGAAGCTGTCCAAAATTTGTCAGTTTATCGTCGTATCGTTCCAGAAGTATATTGAGAAGAGCATTACTTACCCATAACACCTCACCTTACTCCTTAGCAACTCGGAAAGCTCCCGGAAATCCGCTTCATTAAGCTCCCCAAGCCTTGGGTGGCCCAAGACCATACCCCATGCCATGATTGGTGTTATCTCACCATCGAGGTTAAGCTTTTGGCTCAGATCCAGCAACGTGTTCAGGTCGGCCTTGCTCAGTTCCCATGTCCGCAGCTGCGGCTGCGTGCGTTCAGTACCCATTATGGCTAGTGACGGAGCGCCATTCGCCTGCAGGTCTCCTACAGCAAGGGAAGCCGCAGTATGTCTGCTGAAATTTCGATTGGCGGTCAGGCTTGTATTCGGGTTGCTATTGGTTTTTTGCTGCACGGCATGATTTCCGTGGGCCGCTATGTTGGTCATGCGCTTGTCACCGAATGGTATACCGGGCGTTAACTCTGTAAAAGGCTCAGGCGGACAAGAAGCCATGAGGGCATGGCCACATGGTTCGAGGCCGCCGTTGGCACTGGACCGTTCCAGCAGCCAGGGCATGTGATCCATACAAGGTTGCTCGAGACTATAACGTGCCGTCCTTGGTCAGTAAAGCGTTCGAGTCTCGCACTCCTGGGAGGTCATCTTGCCGGTTGTTAAATAACAATAGATGAGATGTTGGTGCGCATGGTGGCTGAATCGATATGCCAGTCATGTGGTGCAGAAAATGCCGTCGTGGAATGGAAGGTATAGAGACAAGAGACAGGACGGTATGAATATGATGATTTGAAGGTAAGGGACGTTCTAAGGGTCATCATACTGTAACACAAAATCAATTCCGGATTGTTCGTAGTCCAAATTTGGATTCCTTTGCGGACCCGATATAGTTGCGGCACCCGGTGAAGGACGACGGAAAGCAGCAGCCTGATTGCCAGGGCTGAGTCCGGGCGGTGACAGTCCCTGTGGCATGGCACCTGTCGCGCTCAGTGCAGGTCCTGACGGTGGCGTGTATGGGGTTTGCTGTGTTGTTGCGGACGGTAGGCCGTAGCTGTGGGAGCCCGACACCGGGCTGCTACCCATGTACGGACCAACAGAAGCATTACTCATATTGTCGTCCAACATGCCCGAAGCTGCGGACATCGAAAGACCATTTTGCTGGAGTAGTGCCTTCAGAGAATAGTTCTCCTTGGCCAGACGTTCCTTGTCCTGACTGACGTTGGAAAATACCTCCTTGAGACGCAGGACTTCGTCTTCCAAAGCTTTGATGTATAACTCTTTACGCTCGCGGTGTGTTCTATTTGCAATCCTGTTAGCCGTGCCAACGGGCGGTTACGAATAGCATCTGCCGTACCTCTGTGCTTGCCGATTGAGCTCCTGCCTCCTTGTCATAGCCGGCTTGCTGTCAGGCTTCGGGCCTCGACGTTTTGCCGGCTGTCCGTCTCTTGTCAACTTCTTTTCGGCCGAGGACTTGGTAAAGCCAAGACCACTGAGCAGACTGTTTTTCTCGTTGAGCCCCTCGCTCAAAGTGGATGACTGTTTGCCACCATATGCGATGGCGGTGCCTACTCCGCCGAATCCGGCCTTGATGTCCAGCGGTGACACAGAAGAAGCTGCCATGTTGGCGCGTGTGTTATCGTAACGCAGCGGCAGCGCTGAGAGCACTTCTTTGCGACGAGGCTCGGACGGTTGCGAGTGATAGGGATATTGAGGAGAGGAGTGGTTCGGGGGGGATGGATAAGCGGCTACCATGCGTACTGAACCGTCAGCCATGGTGGGATTTTGGTCAAGGAGGTCCCGTGCCAAGCCCTTCGGAGATAGAGACGAGAACTACTGCAACCGGGCTTGCTGCCCTTTCGTATATCCGGATTGAATGGCAGAATGGATGGAGACCTCTGCTACAATGTACTCTCTTGAAAAAAAAGAAGAAGAAAGAAACACTGGGAGGCGTAGACTACCCACACAGCACAGATTTTGAACAATGCGGTCGTCTTTGAGTGATGTGTGTCACCCTGTCACCCAGGGGGAGGATTAGACAGACATACCTTGCGTGGGCATGATCCGGGACTGTTGAGGTTAATAAAGATGCGATGTAGAATCGACGGCGGCCAACCTTGAACGCATCGGGTTGGCCTTGGTCCACTTCAAGAAACTATGGCTAACGCCGTCCGAGCGTGAAGAGTGAAGAGTCGTGTACTGACCTCCGGTCTGCTACTACCGGGAGCGACTAGCCCTCGTAATTTTTGGCCTGGAGTAGCTTGTAATGTTTCAGCGGGTCAATACACGAGGTAGTCTGTTCAGAACGGGAATGGCTGAGACCGGTGACAACTGGCCGAACCTTCGGGCATAGTCGCTGGAAATGAGGGACAAGAGCATCAACTGTTCAAGAAGCCTTGCGAGAATATTAATTTCCCATGGAGAATACATTGAATGATGACGAGTGTTCTTCTAGACCTGGCTGGCTGGGCCACCCAACGTCGTGCCACTGACGAGGATGGGAGCCGTGCACCAAAAATAAAACTGGACGGCAATCAGACCAGCCACAATAGGTGGTGCTGAATTGGCATACCGGGATATGAAAGTTCTCGATTGCGTGCTGAAACTGTTATACCCAGAGCAGCGTCTGAGAGATGTTGGAGCCGAGAAACCTCATCCGGGCTCCCTAGAGGACTGAAGACGGAAACTCCCGTCTTTGCCAATATCGATGCCCCAGATGACATAGTGGTCCTTGATGACAATTATGGCTGGGGCGGGGAACGTCGTAGGTTGGCGGAGTGCATTGTCTGCTTCATTGGTGGGGCAGGGTCTTGGAGCATCTTGCGACAGCGGCAGGACGAGCCCTGTCCCGTATCGTTGTATCGTTGATTTACCGTTGTCCTGGGTATAGCAGGGGCGGTCGATCACCAAGGGCGTCGTTCCCTTGCCTGCTGGCTCCGGAAATGGGACCCGAGTGAGCTTGTTCAGTGGGCCGCGGGTGGAACAGCTAGACCATTACACACGTACCCGTACATAGTAGAAGCACTGCTGTACACCGTAGCAAGACTGAGAGACTTTGTACGTGCTCTTCCTTGTTTACGATGTCATGCCCACCTGCATACGACTTTCCATTGCACATCGAATGCTTGCCGATTCGTGCATCTCCGGGCGAAATACCATTGCGTTTGTACGTTATGACTGATGCCAAGCGCGTGAAAAAAGTAAGACCGGCAGACCTCCTAAGCCACAATAGTTTTGATCTCGCACGCTGTACTGTACGTCATGAAATCGGATACCCAGTTGAACAAGTCCTCGGCAATAGCTAGTCTGCGCCGTTTTCACGCCAGCCTCGGTACCTGAAAAACGGCGAACCTGTGATACAGTCTACCTAGGTACCTACACACATCACTCAAATGTCCATAAAGCCGGTACACGATGGAAATCTGGGTTAGCTGCTGCTGCACGAGTGCTCGGGCTCGGGCTCGCAGGTCCGAGTTCAAGACTGTCGTTTTGACACCGACCATGTGCACTGGCTGACTAGGGAGACTTCGGGACCTGCAGCAGCTTGTAGGCATACAGAATTGTACGAAGAGAAACTCATCAAAGGATCGTAGTAGCTGTACAAGTAAACCAATAACCAACATTCGCTGTGTCCCAGCCCAGGTCGGAAGCGGCTTCTATGCCGATCACGGGGACCAGGCCGGGAAGGGACATGACGGCGTGACTCTGATATAACGAAAAAGAGAGGGTTATGTGCCGTGTGCAGAAATCCTCTACCTCGACATCACGGAAAGCCTCACACAGGGATACCCGAGGACCGCCATGTTGCTCTACCGCTCTACCTGTCCATTTGCTACGAGCGGTTGAAGTGCATCTAGACTCATACGCTGCAGTGCCGGCGGAGTTGCCAAAAATTTCAACGGACAACTATACATACACTCCACCTTGTTAGCCGGTGCGGTGACCACTTCACCGGGCCATCAAGCCTTCCACGCAGTTCCACCGATTCGACCTCGTCCAATCCCTTGCCATCTGTAAGCTGGGCTCGTCGTCGTTGGCAGAGACTCCGGGATCAAACTACGGGGCCAGTTTGAAACACGGAGCCGGGGAGGCGGCGTGGAAACTCAGGACCAGCAACAAAAACACACCTTACCCACTCGACACGTCCGTGCAAGCAAACAAAACCCATCCTGCCCTAGACAGCTGCCGTTGTCCGAGAACACCAACAACACGACGCTCCAAAAACCTAGGTTAGCTACATGGCAAACTCTAGGTCTTGATCCCGTCCATCACCCAACCGGAACCATGGCCCCTATCGTTACCCACGTCCGCGGCCTTCTCCTCACCCTGCCCTGGGCCGCCTCTCTCCTCATCCAAGATCTCATCCTCTCCCTTCTCCTGCTACTGCGGCCTCTCAACCCCCTCCTCGCCTACACACTTTCCAGCCCCGTCGCCTGGTCATGCTGGGCTTGGATTCAATTTATTTTCGAGCGTCTCAACGGAGCGCAGATTGCCATTTCAGGTGACGCACTCCCCCGTGGAGAGAGTGCTGTGGTTATCAGCAACCATGTCGGGTGGAGCGACTTCTACATGATCCAGGCGCTGGCGCTGCGTAGTGGTATGCTAGGGTACTGCCGGTATTTCGCAAAGGCGCAATTGAAGAAGGTACCGTTGCTGGGCTGGGGGCTGATGGCAATGGGCATGCCACTTGTGACGCGAAATTGTGAGCCTCCTCTATAATCCCGTTGGGTCCAAAGTCGGGAGCATGTCTCTGGAGGTCATGAGAGTGATCGCGTGCTCGATCTCTACGGTCCCTTGTACACGCATGTAGACGTTTGCTAAATTCCCGCCAGGGCAACAAGACTCGCGCGAGCTCGCCCGCGTCTTTCACGGCATTACGCACTCGCGCTTCCCCGTTTGGCTCATCTCTTTTAGCGAAGCGACGCGCTTCACTGCCCAGAAATATGCGGAGTCCAAGGCCTTTTGCGCACTCAAAGGCCGTCCCCAGCCGCAACACCTCCTTTACCCCCGCACCAAGGGCTTCATCGCCACGGTCCAGCACATTCGTAAAGCCCCGCACGTCAAGGCCGTGTACGATGTCACTATTGCCTACCAAAAACGGGACGAGTGGCAGGATGGGCCGGCATTCTGGGAGACACTGAGCACGCCGCGCTTGAGTGAAGCTGAAGGTTACCGCTTTGAAGTGCATGTGCGACGGTGGCCGATGGAGGAGCTCCCACACGAGGACGACGAGCTAGCCAAATGGATTGAAACGCGCTGGTTGGAAAAGGGGGAATGGTTGGAGGCGAAGAGGAGGGAGTGGCAGGGCACTGTGAAGACGAGGTCGCAAGCGTCTTCTGATAGCAATATCTAGAGCTGCGGCGGACCAAATCTGCCGTACGCTCTGCTGCTGATAGTGAGCGTGACGTGGAGGTCATATGTGTACCATCATATGTATCAGTCTCGCCGCAGGCCGAAGAACGACCTATGGTATTGGCTCCCAAATCATGGATAATACTAGAAGTGAGGCGGTGGAGGACAATGGAGTAAGTAATGCTTGTCCTTGCACATCGACCGGAAGTGCACAGCGAAGACACACTGAACCCCCCCCCCCCCGGGGCCGTCGTGTTCATCATGAAATATTGCAGCAAAGCAAGAAACGAAATGGAACAATTCTGACTTTACTCCCGGACAAGCATAGCAACAGTGACCTGGTCACCTCGTAGCACGAACTACCCGACTCGCTGATATGTCCCGATCGTACTTATCCACAACCTCACATATCCTACTCCTACCTCGTCTCACGAAGCACTAAACTGTACAAAACATCAGCATGTCGTCTTATTCATTGCAGGACTCTCCCAGATCCGAAGTCTGCAAAGACGTCACATGCCTATGTCTGCAAAGCGAATACGATCCTCACCAAGTCGCGACCTGACCAAAACGCCGAGCCTCCGGTGATTGTTCGCCGGTCGGTGGGACTGTAGGCATTGCAGGCACTCCCAGTTGATCGTCCAAGGACTGGTATGGATTCGTCAAGTAGATTACTTCCTTCCTATCATCGTTGGGTATTGATTATCGCAAGACCTTCGATATGCAATGTCTGTGTATCCACCTAGGCACCAATCGCACACGGTCCCGGATGAAGAACCCGATCCAGCAATATCGAAATCATACACAATCAAATACCACATGTCTATCATCTCGAATCACCGAGACACTGTCTTCGAAGGCCGTCCCCTCTGGTGGCAGCTCATCCAATCACATCAGCACTGCTTTCCCTCCCCTACGGCTGACTTGGTCGGTCGCACAGCATGCACCACCCTCAACTCAAGTCCGCGACCTCCGAGCAGGACCACGTTCCATCATTTGAATATGCACCAACCGTCCGCGCGCGAGCGCTATCTGGTAGAACATTGCCTCCACAACATCACCCATCGGCACATTGATCGGGACGTGCGATGGGCGCGCAAGACAACATAGAGGCGGCCAGTGTCGGCCACACCGAGGCGCTCATGGGTTTTGTGTGGCGCATAGACGAGCGATCCCTGACCTCTTGATGCTCATGTTGTCATCCTCGAACCTTTGGCCCATGCCTGTATCTTGCAGGGTTGGTAGCAGCCACGGCAATGGAGGCCACCCCAAAGTCCAATCACGATACCTGTGAGGTAGAGCTCATCACTAGGGCTGACTTTGTCACTCGGTGAGCTTTCATGTGCGAGGTACAGTAAACTTGAGCACCCAGACACCGAGGACGTTGTACTGTACAGTTCATCCATACTCATAAAGATGCCTACAGCAGCGTGTCCGCTTGCCCTGATGGATCATGATCTGAAACCCCCCCCCCAAAAAAAGACAGAAACCAAGATGCAAGACATCCGGGCCACTTACCAGGATGCGTCTCTCTTCTAATTATCCACCTCCACCAATAACAACGTTGAGGCCCGTTATTCTCAACTCGACTAGGAATCATTCAATAGCGTAACCACGCCGACATGAGAAGCGCCCAAGAAAGCGAAGAGCCCCTCAGCCTCAGCAGCAACTCACCATGTTGTCCACCTTATATATACTGACATCCATGGACACCTTCCACGTTACTACAGCTTCCCCAAATCAAGGAATGTTTTCCCTTGTGGTAACGCTGCGCGATTGGATATAGCAGATCTTGACCTCTGGAGAATTGTGTCAGTTGGACCGGCGAGGCCGCAAGCAGAGACGCATGGACGCCATCTTCGACTTATCTCATTCATATCAAACTCGGGGGACTTTTGTACTCTGCAAGCAGCTCGAGGAGCAGCTTCGCCGAACCAAAAAGAGTTTCCGAGCCATGTCGTAGTCACTATGCCTTCAACTCAAGCCCCTCAGGGGAAAGCATGTTTTCCGAGCGACCCAAGAGGCCAGGCCATCGGCTCATCGCAGCGAGTCACTCAGCTTGCCGTCGCTCCATCTTTGTGGATTTTGTCGCGAGGTGCTCGGCCCAAGCACCTAGAGCATCGACCAAGAGCAAGTCACGAGCTGGAAGCCACAGCGGAAGCATGCTACTCAAGATGCGGTGCTGTGTCGACCAAGGGCCCTGCCATACTGTGGGGAAGTCATCAATATACCTGACGTCGACGGTCTCATATTTCACCTCTCCCTATGTTGATGGTCTGCCATTGCGGGCACATTTCGACTGGCGCCAGTCGTGGCCAGAATCTTCAGGCAAGCGACCAGAGACCGGCCTGGGCAGGCATGATGTATAGCAACAGCCCCGCGTTCACTGATTATGTGCGATGAAACATAGAACACGCTGCAAAAGTACATCACCGACACCGACGCAACTACCATCAGATGCATTGGCATCTGAGCGATGCCACCCATTCCACACCCGTTTGAGTGGACAGCAGGGGAGGGGCGCCCCTCTGATGGCATTTGGGATCATCCATCTTCTATTGATCGACGCCATGTCGAATGAGTTTGGGCATCGTATGCTGCGTGCGTGCCACCAGCAAGGGATGCGTGGTCCACAATGCGCTAGCTTTCTGCGGCAGACGGCAGGCGTGCGGACAATGAGGGGTATTCAACACCACCTCGTAGACCCAGCTAAAAGGGTCACAGAGGCTCAGCGTATCGGCACTGACGCCCTGAGAGACACTGTGACTGGAAGAACCGTTTGTGCTAGCCCCATCACTCGCTGGCAGCCAGGCGAGGTCAGTTGGGGGCCCGAGGTAGCATCGTGGCATAGGGGGACAGGTGCGCACCCCATTTGAGGGAGGATGGATGCGTTGCGAGTGAGACCTACGCTCACTAAACCCCGATTGAGCCAGCAATGGACTGTAGCCAGGCAGCCAGCCAGCCAGCTAGACAGACAGGAAACGGCGGCCTGTCATTTCAATTGTGTCTTTCAACGTGCCACGTTCCATATCGACTCTGGTGAATTGATTACATGTGTCACAGACGGACAAGAAACGGTCGTCCCTCCTATAGACGTAGTACAGACTCTCAATAGCGCGAGGCCATTGGGTTGCAAGTCCTGGTCTTTCAATCAAGCCCCCTGCTGGCGCGAGTTGGAGTAGAGCACGCGACGAGGAGTTGGCACCACTGATGCGAGTAGATCAATTCCATGATCTCCGCAGCCTGGCACAATGGCATCTCACGCATGGAGACAGTTAAGTCGGCAGTAGCACTTGCGCTGCAAGCCGGTAACCTGAAATGGCAACGAGTCTTGACCGCGGGCGGCCGTGCCGTGGAACAGCTGACGTGAAAAGTTGGAGACTATGACAAAACAAATATGTGCGCATTACCTAGAATGTGCAAACCCAGAGTGTTAGGGGACGGAAGATTAACTAGGTAGCTACACATGAAAGGGTGTTTCGCGGCCCTAAATACCAGCAATCCTGCTACCAGAGGCACACAAGTGTATCGCGGCATAGCAGCTTTTCTGGGCGAGGTGATGCGGAGCAACTTCGATGTGTCTCTGAATGCGTTGCTGCCGTTGGGCCTCTTGCAGAAGCTGGGCCTGCATGGGCGGATGTGACGGTGAGATTTGGATTCCTTCTTCCTGTGGAAGTAATTTGGAGTAAAGGACTGCGACTGCGACTGCGACTGGCTGGGTCAAGGTCGGTCAAGTATTTAGGATGGCTTTGAGGAAAGGAATGGTAGGTACAGTCATCGTCGTGCAGACTCTATCTACTATAAGGTATGTTGTGTTAGGCACTGTTTACTCCTAGTCTCTGGACTCGGCACCCTTCCCCAAGTACATAGTACGTAGTAGTTGTACTGTACAAGGCGCGAGTCGGTGGCGGTGGAGTGGCATCCGCATGGAACCCATGATCCGGGGCCAGCGGAGGCATGGAACTATCTATGTGCGAGTACTGGGCGGCCGTTGCTGCTGCTGTTGCTTGGAGCAGTTGAAATTGCGCAGCACGGCATCGCCAACCATGGGCTGAGTCCATGAAGTCGCAAAGTGGAGTCAAGAAGTGACCTCTCAAAACCCAGTGCTGATGGTCTGGTTTCCCTTGAAATGGGATGCCGTAGACAGCCAGCATCCACAGATGCAGACGATTATCTTGGAAGCATGCAGCTTGCTGCGAGGCTTGACAGCCTCCGCGAAACTTCCCGTGGTCGGAAAAACGTGCAGCAAAGGCTTGAGCCCCTGAGACGTGCCCAGACACTGAGATGCAGCTATACTTTGAAATAGGTTTGATGATCTTGATAAGAAGTAGCTCATGACCATGATATTAACGTGGGCAGCTTGGCCTGCCGAATCACGCATGGCTTCCCTTGTATCTACTGTACTATGTATGTATGTAGCAGGCGATGAAGCTCATTTTATGGCCCGGTCTTTATTGGATCCAGGGCCCCCAGGCCAGTAGACTTGTCGAGGGGGGTTGGATAGTGTAGGGCCAAGCTAGGCTGCTTGGGTGGGCAGGTGGGAGATAGTGGTGAGGGGCCGGTGAGGGAAACGCGTCATGTTTCTCCTTGGGGCTGCTGGCGATGCGGAGTTATGCAACAGCTTATTTGTCGCGAGCCATTTCTAGCGTGGCCGCGTGGGTAGTATAGTATGGCAGAGCTGCCAACTAGGAGCAACAAGGCCGTAAGGGTGTTCAGTGTCACGGCGAGGAACGAAACTTGCAAATCACCAAAGATGGTGTGGGCGGTAATGCAAGTGGTATCGAGAGATATCAAGGAGTATGTTTTGGTTTGTATGTACCGCGTAGAGGTATGTAAAGCTGCGTGCGAAGGCTTGCCCACGGACAGCGTCGCAAGATGGTTCGGCGGGGACATCGAGGGAGCATGCTGGATCCTCAATGAAACCTGGCTGCCATACTTTGTGTCTAGTACTTCGCAGTGATTTGAATGTATTTGGGTACCTAGGAAGTTGACAGCTGGAGGATGGGGTGACGCGAGGGATCAGCCATATTAACCACAGTACTTATACTATGTATGTAGAGCATATATATACCTGGGTAGGTATAATTTCTGTGTATATTTTCTATCTTACAAGTATGCGGTACTAGTCTGACTCGCAGACTTTGCAGACTTCGTATAGTCTTACTGACATGCATGTAGTGCGTGACCGGTACCTGCTCTGCAGCGAGAGGTCAGCCCAGAACCTATGGGACCAAAGGAAGCTAAAACGAGGCATATACCAATCAGAGGGAGCGCTCTTAAGCTCGTACGCGAAACGGTGGGCAAGTTCCTCCCGCAGGTCCTCGAGGGAAAGAAAAAAAAAGAAAGACAAAAAGGAAGGGAGAGACAACATCTACCCAGTCTGCCAGTACGTGATGTAGATACTGTCGAGCGCAGTGGAAGTGGTCTAAGCCCATTAGCCAATGGTAACACGGCATAGGCATTTTGGTCAGATAATACGTCGTCGTCGTGCGTACATCTGCTTCAGTTACTGCATCACTTACCGCTCGCTGGCTTGAGGGTGTTGGGGGCTGCAAGTGCCGTTGATCAGATGAGCCGATCAACCGTTGCCACCCCCCCCCTTCAAGCGCACCAAAACAAAAGCTGCTCTTGATCTTTGTTCCTCATCTGGGTGGTTGTCTTTCTTGATCTCCCTATTTGCAGTCAGGCCCGAATGCTATGTGCTATGTATGAAGCATGCCAGGCAGGCTGGCAGGTTGAGTACAATAGCAATAGTACAGAGTAGTCTAGTAGTCGCCTACCTGGCCTATGCGTACGGCAGTGACTACACCCCCCTCCCC
>JAPEVC010000448.1:0-11885 GCA_027946555.1 Gnomoniopsis sp. IMI 355080 | reverse complement strand
ATACTAAGTATATACCTTATATATATATTAAATTTATAAAAATAAAGACCTTTTTTTTTCAATAGCATATAATCTCCATTAACTCGGAATATAGTGATAGAAAATTTCTAACCCCCGTCAGGTTGGGAATTTTCTACCCCCCGCCATGTCAGTTCTACCCCCGGCGACCTGGTTTCTGTGGGGCGAAGGGCTTATATCCGGACTCGTGAACGTGTAAATCCCGTGTTTGAACATGCAGCACTGCCATGATCGTGGTGGTATAGACCCTTTTTCTATGCACGCCATCATCATTCAGGCCAAAGCTACGGCAACTTGTCTGAGAATTTGGTATTGGATGTGGACCAGCGAAAATCGCTCCACGATCCTCCCCTCGCGCCCTCGATTGTTGCGGTCTCATATTCTGATCACGTGGAAATAGTCCCTTGTGTAGCTGCTCACTCTGACCGCTCGCGTCTCAGCAATATGTCTTCTCTGGGCTTTGTCTTCTGTATAAAGCTCTGACCCGCTAATAAGACAGAACGATTACCTACCAAATCATCGCACATCAATCGTAACACGAATGCCAAAATAAAGGGTGCGTGACTTTCGAATCCCCAGATACCTTGCATGTCACTCACTCAGACCTAGGAGATGGACTTCGCAGCCAAGTTCGCAGCAAAGCTCGCTGCCAACATTGCGATTCGCACACGAGCCAGAGCTGTTTCGTCCGTCTCCCAGCGGAACATCAAAGCCTTCGCAGGAAGTGCAACAGGTCCTGCTAGGGATGAGATTGTTCTGATAGTTGCGAAAGAAATCATCGCTATTGACCGCCGTTAGGCAGCGAGGGTCACGCGAGGACGGAAATGTCTTACATGGCTTCAATCTATATGGGGAATATGCCAGCATGATGTGGTGTAAGCTTATTAAGAAGGAAGCGAAGGTTGATGAGTTGAAGGACTGGTGTGACCGTCGGGGCATTTACCTGCACGATATCAACAATCTCCACAACAACTGCCAATACGGGACTTTGTGGAAGTGAGAGCCCGCCATTTCTTGTGGACGGCAGTCGTCATCAGAGATGCTGATTGTGCAATGGGTACTTGTGCATTGAGTAACCTTCTTCTTCCAAGTGGACGACGAGCCATGCAAGGGCGCCCCTCGAGGCCTGGATATCTTTAGAAGCCTGTGCTGTGAGGTCGGCAATGATGTGCTCAGTTATAATGATGGGATGTTATACTGACATATATGGTGGAATGACCTCGTAACACAGAGTAGTCGGGAGTGAATTGGAAGCAGAATGACGAGAAGTGTGGAAGTCCTCTTGTCCTGTCTGAGACTTGGACATCACGAGAGGACGTCATTCGAGGGCTGGGAATCAAATACTTCGATAAGACCCATTGAGAATGCCGTAAGTATAGGTTGCATCACCAGGCGCAGGAGGCGGCGTCTGCGCAAAGTATTAGCAGATCATGAGCATCAAGGCCAGGGAATCACAACCCAACGCGCAGAACAAAGACCCAGGGCACACAAAAAAGTCGTTTTGGTATGCAATTTTCTCATGGAAAAGACAACTGTCGGACTAAGCATTAATTCTTCAGTCGTTTCTGGTCAGGCATTGTTGCATGGGTCTGCGGAAGGACTGTCACACTGAGAATGCTGGCTGACAGAGTTAATACCTAGCAAGCACTTTAAAAGGGACCAGCACTTTAGGAGAGGGGCCCAGCAAAGCCAGACGGTATAAATGGATTGCATCTTTCGACGTGGACACAGACTCCATGCCTGAGCGAGGTCCAGTTCTCTGCCTGACTTGCGGTCAGAGCTGCTCAAAGGGGCGTCAAGCCTATAGGACTCATCGAGACATGATTGACCATTGTGCTTGTCGAAATATGGAATATTGATATCTTGTATAGACCATCCAGCCAAGGCTGTGAAAGGGTAGCTCACAGAGTCACTATCCCGCCCTCAATAAAGGACGCTCGTACTCGATACCTGATGCAATCTGGCATGTGGGAAACATCCGTCTGGACTCGGAAAAGACAAAATGCGGGACCGCCATTGAGAAATACAGGCCCTCCACTGGGTATACCATACGGTTCATTTACCAAGGGAGCATACTCTTCACTGAATTTGAGATAACGATCGTACTTCGATGCCTCTTGTACCTTGGTTTGGTATCCAGGGGCTATGAAGAAGAGACAATACCTGAATCAGACCGCGGAGAGCCGATATTACTTGATCCCGATCTTGCGACCGTCCTGCTTAATTACGCTAAGCGCTATTAAACTGAACGTTACAAACGACAGGATGTACCGACAGACAACACGGATGTAAGCTGAGCTAGGTGGCTTCCAGCGCCACTCTGTTGATCACAAAATTGCGTCGATTATTAGGCGCCCTCTTCTTATACGTCGCTTTCCGAACCGAGAACATGCATTGATCACGTCAGGAAATCCAGTCTAGTTGGTCAATAGATCAATTCAGGTACGCCTCATCAATTGCTTCGCCTCAAGGCCAACGCTGACTGCATGAGGCAGTGCTCGATGGCTGCTGCAGGAGGGCCAAAGTGGGTCGCATATACGTTGCGTAAGGGTGTTGCACAGCGCTCCAGCCTCCCATTGATTCATTGTGGAGAAGCCATTTTCGTGCGGAACTACAGATTTGGAACATAAGCGATACAAGGAGAAAAAAAGCTTGAGACGATTGTCTTGATATAAGAAACTTACTACCATCGGTTCATTATAACAAGCCTCTCCCTTATCTTCGTCAGCACCTGGACTGCCGACTATTCTATATTATACCTAGGTACATACCTATATAGCTCTCGTTGAAGTCACCCGCAAAAATCATATTCCGCGTTATGAACGCTGCTTAGCCGAATTGAGAACGATGTCCAGCACAATCAAAATCCTATCTTTAGGCATGCTTGGTCCTTCCACATTTCATTTTGAGTATATCATCTAACAGAAACAGATGGAGGCGGTATCCGCGGCATCTCAAGCTTGCAAATACTGGAGTCTGTGATGCAGCAGATAAAGGAGGCTCAAAATCTGGCACAGGTGCCCCGTCCCTGCGATATCTTTGACATTATAGGAGGCACAAGTACTGGAGGGCAAGCCAGGCCTCCCCGAATAGCACTTATATAAGAGGTAATGACTAATGAACTGTCAGAATAATCGCAATCATGCTAGGGAGACTCGGAATGTCCGTGGAAAAGTGCCTTACAGCATATAGAGCGTTAGGCCAAAGGGCCTTCACGCCTAAGATGCGCCTACCTCTGCCTGGTCCACCGAAAGGCATGTACTCGTCGAAAGCTCTTAAATCTGCAATACAAAAAGCGATCACAGATTCATGTCAAGATGACCGGTGCTTGAGGACTGGAAACTGCTCGCATGCTGATAGCATCTTCCAAGACGAACATTGCACCAAAACGTGAGTTGATATTGCACTTAAAATCAGAATCTCTATCCACGAGCTTCAGGCTGACCGTGCAAAGCATTGTTCTGGCGGCCACGAAGAATGATGTATCCGCGAAACCGACCCTCTTCAAAACATACGATATGTCGAGTGAGTTCAGGGATTGCCACATCTGGGAAGTAGCTCTCGCTACGTCTGCAGCTACGACTTTTTTCAAGTCCATTAAGATGGGCCGCGATAGTATCGAATTTGTCGATGCGGCACTCGGTTTCAATAATCCGAGTGAGATCCTTATACAGGAGGCCGAGCATGTGTTCCCTAATGCTCAAGACATTCGCCTTCTAAGCATCGGCACCGGGCTGGGCGGTGTCGTGAGTATCAGGGACACTCGAACTTCAATTATTAGCATGCTGAAAAAGATCGGAACTGAATCAAATAAGGTCGCGGACAGACTGGAAGAGAGGTATCAAGGCACAAATCAGTACTTCCGCTTCGACGTAGACCGTGGCATGGAGGACATCACCCTAGCGGACTGGAAGATGAACAGCGAGATTGCAGCGTACACACACAACTTCTTGAAGAGAAATAAGGCTAACATCTCGAGGTTTGTCACCAGTCTCTCAGCTGTCGATCATGGGCCTATCAAGGTGCAACATATAAGTCATGTCGTATCCGATGATGAAGAAGATGCTTCTGTGGAGGATCGGAACATTATGAAGCCCTCTGGACTGTCTATTGCTCGCAATCGCTCAGAATTGAACTCTGAGCAATTCAATAGCGTTTCAAAGATATCGGCAGGCTGGAATGCAAACATTACGGACAACATATCATACTCTGGAAGCAAGCAATGGAACTCAATATCTGCTTGATATAGTGGGGTCTGGATGCTTTGATCGAAGGAGCTGGGCGGAATGACTAGTTTCTCTGGACAATCCTTTCATAGCTCAAGATTTGAACTCTGATTTGAATTAGAGGAATATTTGTGCGTCCTGAATGTGCGTCCTGAATGTGCGTCCTGAATGTGCGTCCTGAATGTGCGTCCTGAATTTGCAAGCGATGTTATCCTCCGTCGTCCCCGCCCACATAATCAAAAACAACCGTCCGAGTAAAGCTCCGCTGCTCCGTCGAGTCTTCCCATTCCACCTGATAGTGGCTGCTTTGACTCATCAGAATCAATCTAGATGCTTCTTACATGACAGAGCAGGAAATGTGAGTGTTGTGCTGTTGGGTGCCTTTATCTTCAGCCTTACACTTCACCACCCTAGCGCTTGGTCCCACTGCCATGTTCTTTTGCAGGGCTCCTCGCACTGCTACATTATACAACACTCCTGCGTCACACTTAAAATCAATCTGATAGCTCTGTTTCGTTGCTTTATTGTATAGAGTATAGTGCTTGTAGTCGGTAGAGCTAGTGTGAAAGACATCATCGTCCACGCCCTCGAGAAGTGAGAGCGGGAGGTTGAGGCGTGTAAGCACCCTTTTAAGGACTGTTCGCTGATGATCGCCAGGACGGATCTCGATCTGCATATTTTCCTCTTGATCGTTTGGAAGTCAGTGAATAGGCAGTCATGTATACAGAAGCCTATAAGGTCATAGCCAAAAAAGGAACGCGCTCACGCTGGTCTGTCCTTCTCGTTGATGATTCGCCGGTTCTTGGTGGAGTCATGACTCTTGTGCTTTAATGTCTGTCTTTCTTAAGCCTTCCCGTTGTCGTCTTGATTTTGCAAGGTTCCAGTTGATAACCAGACCTAGGTATGTAGGCAGGGTAAGAGCTTGTAGATCGATATGAATTAGGTCTCGCAGCCGCGAATAACCAGACTTATACGTTTGTGATTTACAGGAGGTCACGGTCATAATATAAGTAGGCTTCAAAGGCCAGCATGCTGGCCAACCTGGACGTTGGGCTCGTGGTTGCCTTCATGCAAGAAAATCGCTAGAATCTGCGAGTGGTGTATGCTGTAAGCAGCCACGCGAGTTTCTAACCTATTCGGTCAGAGAAGTATGCCTGTGAGTAGATGGGTAGTATCCAGACATACCTGTGCCATGGTCCGCATGAAGCATTATGTCACACGACATAAGATTAACGCCATAACTAGGAAGGTGGACTACTGCACACCCATTCGAACCAAATTTTGAGCCGCAAGTCGAGCAGGCTGTGTGCTTTGCTGAGGCGGAGCTGCCCCAGGTGCAGTGATGGATCGGAATTACCCCGGAAACAAGCACACCTTGCCCTCAATCCACTATATGAATAGGACAACCAGAGACTAAACGTTGCTGGGAACATACCCACACATCCCAACCTAGGTTCAAGTTGCAGCCAATCTCAATTTTTCCCCCTTGTGCGCAGCAATTGGACTTTTACAGGACTTTTCTATCTACTTGCAAAGTATTACACAATGGTGGAGGGAAACGTGGCAAGTTCTGGGGCGCATCAAAGTAACGTTGGGCTTGACTTCGCTATGGTCAAGTTCAACATATATCAACCACGAGGGCCATTAGCCACAATCGCCATCGCGCAGCAAGCGCGAAGCCCATTGTTTATTCGGCCGGCTGCGCACCCTTTGGACTCGATTCCTCATTTGACAGATGGCACAGAGATCACGCCCAAGCATTTCCATGGACGTAACATTTACCATGCGCGAGCTGCAACTTTCATCAACGAGACCGGAGACGCAGTAATAAGTCGAATGGATATGATACGAAACCCGACGGCCGACCACGAACCAGATTGGATGGACACAATGATCATCTGCCTCTCCATTTTCATGAACACCACGGATCTCAGTAACATCATGTCGCGTGCTCTTCTATTATCTACACACGGATGCACAGAGGCTCGCCTCAAAGGCGACTTTGGGATTTTGACTAGCTTTATCGTCAGACACGCAGCTCAAGTTCTCCAACGTGACAGTATGTGCGATAAGTTGAAGTTCGCCAAAGAAGCTGTTCAAAGGGAAGCAAAGAGGGCGGGTTTTCATTGGAACGTCATGTTTCTACCACCCCGGAGTCGGAGTGAGCGTTCAGATTTCGTCGAGCTGCTCGCTCAGATAATGTCAGCTCCGAGCGAAGAAACCACGATCTATACGCGTTCAGTCAAGTTGATGGGTCTTGCGCACCTGTTGGTCCACTACGGGTGGCAGATTGGCATTTTGGTGCAAGATAACCACGGCATAAAGCATGATCTGGTTGGAAGCGAGCCTGGGCCCCTATCGGTGGTGTTGAGCTTTGATGATGCCACTGATCGTGACTTCATCGAGACACATACTCGACAACGTCAGCACGATGATTTCGAGGCGGTCAATGCCCACTCGTACACAACAACGCCATGTGAAGAAGCACAATGGAGAGAGAACTCAGCATTGATCATCTCTGTCAATGCCATTGATGAACTACTATTTCTCAAGTGGTATAACGATGTGAGAAAAATCTGGGACATGAGTGTGCAACTCGAGGTTTCAGTCCTACCTCAAGGCCAGTTATTTGCGAAGATCAAAACAGATTTCTGGGACTCCCGTGTCGAACAGGCCAAGACCCAGCCCGAGTACAGTGAATGGTGGAGAGAGCGATTCGCCCAACAGACGAGAGTGCACAAAGTCGAAGCTATGACCGATCTCCTATCGAAAATGCATCCGGATTTCGACTGGGGATCTCTAAGCCAATCCGCACAGGAATGCTTGATTCCGACTATGCATACTGGCACAGCGGACCACTGCCACTTGTCAGTTGTATTGATCTTGCAGCTGATCTTGGAGACACTGAACAAGAGAGAAGACCTCACCAGGTATATGATCTTGGGCGCCATTCTTGCCATTCTAGACGAAGTTGTATGCTCGCTAGTGCGCGTTCCAAAGGAGTCTCTGGTCAGAATCCCAGTCGGTGAAAGCGTTGAATTTTTTATTCATCAGGCTAGCGACTACCTCGAGGCCCTGTTCGACTCAGACCGCGGCCTACACATCGACAAAGCGGTTGTACTTTGCGCTGCTAGACTAGCAGGTGTCAATCCAAAGGATCCAAACATACCGAAAACTACGACGGAGGAAGACATTATTGGGTACTGGAATGGCCAGCAAGGGATCTTGCTCACACCAATTCTGAAACGGTCGCTGCTATGGGACCTGCCCCAGGCGCACAGAAAACCCCTGACCTTGTACAATCATCCCGTATTGGGCGTTCCCACGGATAGCGGTGGTTGGATCAAGGCCGGAGCAACTGAGCAGCGTCCGTTTGATCGAGAGCTAGAAAGGTTCACATCTATGCGAAGACCAGGCAGCACAGTCATCCTACAATATCGAGCGCACTTTGAACAAGATCCATCGGAGCTTGTCGCCGCGGTCTACATCAACGGTGTATTCTACAACCTGGTCTCACTACGACATGCACTAGGACGATCTTTTGCATATCACATGTATGACTCGATAACAAAATGTGTCCATACTTCTTCAGCACCAAGCTTTCCGCCTTTTGGTACACAGTATATCTCTATTGGGAATCTGGACCCAGGAATCCGCCCTGTCCCACTTCCTGCAAATGATGGTCATGTCATCGTAGGCCCTCACCAAACATCTTCATCACGGTTCTTCGCGTATTTAATCTACGCTGAGAAAAAGCCCGTTATTTTGTTTCAGCATAGTTGCTTTGACTGTGCGTTGTCTATTGCAAAAGAGAACGGAAGTTGTGTAATCATTGGAGGACTTGTATAGGTAATCGTGTTAGAGTTTATCGGGCGCTTATGGATGTCCTTTCTTAGAGAATCTGAACTGTCTCTGACTTCCTTAGCTTCCTTATAAAGGGTATAGTAGGGTAAAATGTTTTGTTTAGACTTTGAGTATCTAATTGGATAAATACACTTTATAAACTATATATTGTAGCTTTTTCTAGCCTTATTCAAGTTTTTAATAGCCAAATAAAGATAAAAGTATATGGTTCTGTTCACTTATTACAATTCATGGGTGCCCTGGACCTGATATCTCTCCTTCAGCTTAAAATTAGTAGTATCTGGAGTTTTCCGGAGGATGACCTCCTTCTGAGGTATACAGAAAAGAGTGAAGTTAGGACGTTTCATTACCTTAAATTCTATGTTGGGCGATGAGCCGCTGCCCAGTTTGTGTCTACCCGGGTAGGTCGTATAGGACAGCGGCACCTAGATCGCGACGAGAAGCTTGTGAGCTATTTGAGAAGTCAAGCATGGCGTCCACCATTGGCGTTTGTGACTTTGATTTGCTCTAAAGGCAACTTTGAAATATTTAACTAGGACCAAAATACAGGAGACTGCTATAGGAGTGATGCGTCCCGTACTATACGAGGCCTAAATATATACGTACACTTTATCTAGACTTAAATATTATTATATACTGTACAATATAGAGTGGGGCTTTAGTATAGCAATAGCTTAATCAGGCTTAGCTCTAGTTGATTACGAGAATCCACCCAGGGTCAGGATTATCACGAAAAAGGTATTGTCCAGCCTAAAAAGCAATAATTCAAAAAACTATTAGTCCTTAGAAAGGGGGGGTGGTGGTGGTTTAAGGCGCGGACTGTACGAAAGCCTTCGTACTATGGAAAGGGCCTAAATACAGTATTCTACTGTACATGAATGAAGTCCATCCGCATCCCTATGTCACAGTGGTGAGAATATGCCATCAACTCTTCGGCTACTATATGACCGCAACAAATTTCTTCCTAGATATTATGCCTAGTTTCAGCTCCAAGCCCCTAGAGATTCCCCCAAGTCCACCAGCTAGGACTTGCGTTGGATGTGGCTCCAACTTCCTTTAATCAAGTAAGAACCGAAATATCGCCATTAATTGTGTTGCTATTTCGTGCTTCTCAACACTAGCTGGCCTCATTTACCCTTTTCCCAGACTGATTTCCACGTTATATGCTTCCGAGCCCAGGACGAAAGTCGCCCAAACGGCTCGCCGTTGCCGCTGCAGCTTGTGTGGAACCCGCTCGAGAGCAGTATACCGGCCGCCGGGTCGCTGTATCGCAACATAGCAACACGCCACGCTGTGCGCGTCCACGATATAGTCCAGCACATACTCCAGCCGCCCAGCCGTCTTGTTCTTAATATGGCTGGCAACGCCGGTAGCCGCATAGTCAAAGACAGCGGCAGCACCGTACCGGCGGACAAGATCGAAATTATGCTGCGTGCATGTTGCGATCGGGGTGTACCCGGCCAGACGGAGGAGCTGGATTGCAATGGTGTCGGTGACTTTACTGCCACCATAGACGAGGACTGGGGGATCTTCCCTGTTCGGGTGTTCGAGGGGTCTCGGGTGTGTATGGGAGTGCCAGCGCATCTAAGCCCCAAAGCGCCAACTCACCGGTAGCCAGTGCTGTGCCAAGGGTGGCTGCTTCGGTGGGCTGCCAAGCAGATGGTGCACGCAGCAGGAGAGAGACTGGTGTGCACACATACTCGGTACTCGGTGAAGGCGCCGCTTCATAGGCAAGGCTTTGCAGAGACGGTAGACACTGCGCCGCATACAATAATGCCAACCAAAGCTTGAGCACCTACTTAGGTATATCACCCTTGTGGGCTTTGATTACGATGCCGCAAAAGTCAGCTCCAACGAAAATTGAAAGGATCCAGGAAGGGGTTAGTTCGCTATAGTCTTATAGTTACTTGGACTCAGGGCCACAGGGGCAGCGGCTTTGATTAACATGATTCCTCGCAAGAGTGGTTGTACTGCGACGTGACCATATAAGACAAGTTTTCCGTCGTCTGCATCCTGCCTAATGATTTGTTATAAATAGGCGTTTTGAAACCCATCTAGAACAGCAGATGGCAGCGCGAAACCTTTGCAATGAAAATAGGTCGAGTGGCACAAAAGCTCCAGGGCTGATAAGGATATACTTTCTACACCGGCAGAGATTCTCACACCTCCATGTTGCTGACTGGAGCAACAGGGCTTCTAGGGAGAGGTCTTCTGGAGGCGTTGATGGCAGAAACGAGCATTGAATATTTGCAATGCATATGGATACGCAATTTTGAGCATCTACATGACCTGCCAAAGGTCTAGGAAGTCAGGGTTTTGTTCCTGTCCGGTGACCTGCCCCCCGGCCTTCCACGCATTGGGCTGTCAGAAGTGGATGCAAATCACATTTTCAGCGGGTCGGACGTGGTCATGCACAACGGCGCGTATATTTCGCATGGCAGGAGGTATATGTCTTCAATTTTATACAATGTTCAGACAACCAAGGAGCTCTCGATGCTGGGTGCACCACGCCGCCTGCATTTCCATTACATCTCGAGCCTTGGCGTCTGCCGAGCTGTGGCAGCCGTCTCCGGGCCAAGGTCGTTGCCCGTGCGGACGGTACAAGGACGAGAAAGGCAAACATGAAGAATTGGGGTTTGGACCGCTGTGCGCAGGCGTTGAGGTTATATACGTCTTTCTTCTTTCCTAATGTAACTCCCTTGCTCTCTGGAGGAACTGCTCTTAGCTAATTAGCTGCATATACGCAGCTCACGCCGCAGAAACAGCTTGAATTCTTACAGTTCCAAACCCTATCTTAGCTTAATATAATAAGTTTCTCTCCTGATTCTAAGTTGTCCCTGAGCAGTTACTGGACCGCTTTGAATTAAACCTAGAATTACGGTAAGGAGACTAAAGTTGCTGTTGGGATAGGACGGCCCGAGCCGCATACTAGAGGAAGTTTTATCCGGCGCGGCCCGTTCCGGCTTGTATGCTTTATTAATGGCCTGGGCTCCGCACCCCACTCGGATCACCAGAACTTATTTCTTGTTGCATCTCGTGGGCTTGTTCGTGCTTTTTGGCCAAGCGGGACGAGTTTATCTATCTGCACTGTGTAGACCGTGGCAGTTTATGTGCCTGGGTGTGCCTCTGCAAACCTGGCCATTAGGGTATGCTGGAGATCCTCAGTGGCCGCGTCGCTTGAGTATGGTGTAATCGCAATCTTGTCGAGACAGTGGTCCGGTGGATCACTGGATGATGAGGGACTGTGGAGATTAGGGATGCTGTTCTCAGCTTGCGGTTGCTTGTTGTTCTCCGAGGCCTGTCTATCAGTTTGATGTCGTTATAATGAATCGGAATAGAGTATTTAGGTATCTTATCTACCTAGTGAACAGTGTCCTGCCTGCATTATTGGCACCTGCTCGTGCACGACTACACCAATATGAGATCGCTTCCTGGCTCGAACCCGAAGCTATCGCCAAATCTCATGCGCCGATCTTCAAACTAAGCTGTCCAGCTTTACACTTATCGATTGCCAAGTTGTTATCTTCTGCCTAGAGCTTGGTCTTACTGCGCTTGTTTTGGCACTGGCGGACCGAGACCCGGTGTTCTGGATGGAGTCTTGACCGGCTCGTAGGTTATTTCGTCTTCGTCCTCTTCTTCGTCTCTTTCCTCCCTCTCTGTCCCCCCTCTCCCTCTCCCTATCCCATTCCCTATCCCTATCCCTCTTCGTCTTCCTCTTCGTCTTCCTCTTCGTCTTCCTCTTCGTCTTCCTCTTCGTCTTCCTCTTCGTCTTCCTCT
>JAPEVC010000447.1:0-11900 GCA_027946555.1 Gnomoniopsis sp. IMI 355080 | reverse complement strand
GGAGACAGCGGGGCCCGGGGGAGGAGTGGGAAAGAGAGAAAGGACGAACGAGTTGAGCTGCGCGGGATTGGATGGCACAAAGGGCGTCCGTCAAAGGGACGGGCCATGGCTGATCGCTGTGAGTGATGGCAGGCCAGTTTTCGTGGATGAGCATGTCAAGATCTTGTACGATTGCTGTTAATAGCGAAACCTGGCTGCTGCCCCTGCTCGCGTCGTCATCGTCCACTGGTGACTGCTCATTCTTGGGCGGCACGTTCGATGCCATTGCGGTAAATGGATGATAATAGAATTGGATCTTGATTTGGGAGAAGTGAAATTAAAACTCAGCTTGCAGTCTTTTCGGAGAGGGGAGCCGAATATAAAATAAATTCTGCAAGTGGGATATCCTCACCTAATGCAATGAGTGTACGTAACCGAGAAATGGTGTAGCAGTGGATCCGACTCGCAGCCTTCAAGGCATCATCCGGCTTACCTGGGTACGCAAACATGAAAGCAATAACGGATAATTAGGTATATAGGGCTCGCCAAGTGTGTGCCTTCGATACTGACAATTGTCCTTGTGTTGTAGATAAGGGTAAAGTAAGCCCGGCTTACTATGGTCCAAGCACACCGCGTGGCGCTCATTGCCAGGCTGCCATTTCGACAGCCGAGGCGTCTAGCCACCAGACGGCAATTTTAGGCGATTTTGTTTTGCTTAACTTCCAAGCAAGTCAGCAATTCTTTTGGCTGTAAAGTAAAAGACGAGCTAAAAAATTTTAGGGAGGTTATTTTTATGTATTGATCGATTTCAAAGCCATAGGAGAATTTGGAATAATACCTCTAGTATCTTAATAATTACCTAGGTACCTAGGTAGGTCGTTCGGATAGTTGTTTTGATATCAGTGAAACTCTGGCTTACTTTGAGTTGCTGTCGTACTTTGGTTTGGAACTTGACGGCATTTCTCATGGATAGCTGCGAGTTCACACCTGACCTTTTACCGATGAGGTCTGAGCCACAAATTCAGCAAATTCACAGTGGGTCTGTTTGCAAGCCAGAAGAGGGCAAGGTTACTAGCACTCCAGCTGTTTTACTCTCAGTCTTGTTGTTCATGATTGCAGGTTGAGAAAAAATGAAGATTATCCCGCCACATGCATCAGCTTTATACCTCTAATAATGCCGTCTACGGATTACCACCTCCTCCATGAAGTGGGTTCCGTGCTCACGTAGAGTCACAATTGCCTCTTTTGTCTCTCATTTCTCTGATATACTTGAGTCGCTTGCCATGCTGTAAGTTCATTCTCATGGCTCTCAAAGATGTATGACGAACTCTGAACCAGATGATGTTAGCTGTGCTTGAGTTGCTTTCATCTTATCAAATAAGGTTTGCATTTGCATATAATTGGACGGGTCACTGCCTATGGAACTTTGAAATCATGCCTATCCGAGCCTTTTGTACTGGTGCGGCCCTTCTTCACTATCTGCAGCATCTCGGCACCTTTAATGAAGCTCCCTGTAGCCTTCTCTTATAGATGTGTGGTATCGGATGGTTTTTGTTTTTTGGGTTTGTTTTTTGGGACCCTGTTATTATTCTCCCCAGGCGGTTCCGTGCCAAGATCTGTCAATAAGTCAGAGTGATTCCAGAATAGTTTGATCTACCTCTGCTCTTGCAGGGGTGCATTCCCATACTGGTGTGCCGGCGTCTCCCACAGTCGCTCATGGGACATGCTGCTCCAACGTTCTGCTGACTGTGTATCCTTGAATGCCAGACCAACAACAGTGTCTGTGGTGAAGTGATATAGGACATCCTCTGGAACTTCGCGCCACACAGTCGCGGAGTTGTCCTTTTGCTCCCAAACTGAGGTCTCAGTCCGCGCAAATATACTTGCATTTTCAGGCGATCTCAAGTCGACACATAGCTCCTGGTCCGAGTATTGGTATCGAATGCTTCGTATAATATCAATGACAGCCATTTATCTGCCTGGCTAGCTGATCAATTGGATTTTGTCTCGTGTGAGAGGCAACATATGGTATAGTACTTTGCGAAATCTCTTCAAATGAGAACAGTGGAGCCGGGAAATATATTCGCGGACCCAGGAGCGATATATTGGCCATCTATCAGCTTAGCCAGAAGGGTAAATAGATGGATGTTTTTTTTCGCAATATTGGTTTCGGCCAATATATCACGCGGAGTCCTGCATTTTGTTTCCCACCTGGGCAGCTGACGTTCGACTGGTTGTAATATGGACAGTGGCCATTGGTTCTTCATTAGGTATCTATATGCCTCCCTCGTGCAAGTCGTTCCCGCCGGGACTCCGCCGCCGGGAAGATGGAACAAACATTCCTCTATCGTTCTATTTCCGAGCCAGATTTGGCTCTAAATTTCTCAGTTCTCGTTGTACTATAGTCAGGTAACATTTCCCCGTGGTTCTATTGACATTTGTTTCGGGCCAGCACATCAAGCACCTAGAAGCCCCAACCACTTGAATTCATCATGAAAGAGTCAAGATTTGGTATCAACAGGCCATGTCCGTGGCTACGGCGTACCTACCGAGATGTGATTTGCAAAATTCAAGATTTACCGAGAGAATACCAAGACTACCCACAAGGTTTCGTCCGGATCAACTTCACGGGGCTACACAGGCTCCACTTGAGAGCGCTACAACGTAGACTGGCTCGGCATGCTGTACGGATATGTTTTGAACAGGACCACCAAGTGGTAGACCAGCAAAACTGGGAGGAGGGCCGCAAGAGCTACAATAAGCCCACACCCTAGAGATAAGACTCCATCGACTTTGAATAATGAATTGCAAAACAAAAGTCGAAGCACTGAAAGACGACGACTACATGATAAGTCGCCACAAAGAAGATGCGGACTCCAGCTTCTTGACCGCTGAGAGAGAACTCGACAGAGAGCTTATTGAGCGCGTATTGCACGGAACATTCATTGGGCACCCCGGTCAACTCAACTTTTTCGACAACGCAGGTTCCAAAGACCCTCTATACACTTCCACAAGCGATTATGTCGAGAGGAAACACACAGGTGGTTTGGGATGGCAATGATAGGAGGAGCATTCTTGATTGGGCCAATATGGCTCATGATTCTTCACAAACTTTCATATACGGGCCTGATCTCAACCACGGTTCTCGTGGCAGTGTATGATGTGATGATGGCTCTTATCTCAGTCGACGAGATTGATGGCCTTTCGTCGACTGCAGCATACGCTGCGGTGCTGGTTATCCTTGTAAAATTGACTACCGATGGCGACTCTTGAGGTTGGAGTAAAACGGATCTCCTAAGCGGGCACAGCTCATATGTTGCCTCATGTATAATGGTGGTTAGTCATTGTATGCCTCCAGTATCTTCATCGTCAGTATCTTATTCAAGAATGCCATCAAAACCTGGAGTGGAACTAAAATATTTCAAACTATATTAACCATTTCTGAAGTAATATCGCTTTTATCCAAACACTCATCAAGTATATGCCAATCCTTAGTGCCAGACAGATATGCGTTGCCGACTATATGGTAATTACCATGAACAGGCCGTAAAATATGAACGCAATGCATCCCATATATAAACACAATGATATCTTCTGGCTCCATGTTGCAGCTTCCTATACCGAAGAAGCCATTTTTAGTAAGAAATGCATTCCTTTCATGACATCTCCGGCTTATCGCACGAAGCATTGGATTTAAAATTGCGGCCTTGCTTCTAAACTCATCCTCCCTTACGGTCGATGGAACACTCATAGCCCAAGACTCTGGAACTTCGCGGCGATTCATAGTTAGTTCCCAGAGAACCTCCCGTTCTCTCTCTACCCGTGAACGACCATCGAGCGGATCCAAGTCTGGCAACTGATTCAGTTGTTGGTCCGCACATGCTGTATATTCCCCAACTGAGTCATTGGCCTGATTATCCGAAGTCGTATCTGGCATATCCGACCTCGATCTTTCCCAGAACGACATCGTCTGCCATACCGGCTCGTAGGACCTCATTTTCATGAAAGGGAAGAGTCGGTCGCTGTCAAGGATAAGCTGCTGGCGGCCTTGATGAGCTAAGGCCTCGGCTCTCTTTAAGGGGTGTATGATCATGTCGTATGGCTCTGCGTACTTCAGGGACGGCTCCCATCCGTGATAGAAGTTGATTTCTTCTTCTACAAGCTCGATATTATCGAAGATGATGACTTCCAGTGTAAGGACATTACCGTTAATGGTCAGCCGAGGCCGGAGTGCTGGTCGCCATGCCTCCCAGCTCGCGTATAAGCTCTGTGTCTCCCTTTCTCTGTGAAGCTTTCTTGTCGACTGGTTTGATAGGTCCGGCACCCAAGAGGGAAGATGTGGCAATGTCCCGGCTAGGCGGTGGAAGGAGAAGCTCTCCAATGCTGTGATAGAACTCTCGCGCCATACAACACTCATAGCTTCTTTGAACACCTCAGCCCCAGTTTTGAGATATGTTATTTCAATTTTCCGTGCATCTCTGGGAGGGAGCATTCCCAAAATTCCAAAGACATAGTCACGAGAATCAGTCGCTCGCAAGGATAAAATGAAACGCAAAAGCGCTGATAGTGACATGTCGTCCTTGTCCAGCTCCCAGTAAGCCTCTCTGAGTACTCGGTGCATAATCGAGGATATTACTGATCCTGCAGGGGTAAGATATGGAATTTGAGTCTTTAAGGCGGCAAATTCAACATCCATAGTTGGATAGCGATCTGCATCACTGGGCGCCCACTGCAAGCAATTGACGTAGCCTGCCCACGGTATGCAGTAGCGCCCACATAGGATGAAGGGATTTCGAGCCAGCACCAATTCTTGCATGATCCAGACTCTGGTCCAATATGGTCTTTCCTCCAGATTCCTGTCCAAAACAAGCCTTAATTTAATCTCGTCCGTCGTTGGGGCTCGCATGGTAGTACGCAGTGTTGAGAGCGACGCACAGAAGTCATCGTCATTCATTCGGACCATGGCCCAGTCGGAATATTCATCACCCCCGCCAAGATATAGAAGGACATTTGTCGCTTGGCTAAAAATTCGTCCCATGAGAGGTATTTGATGTTCTTTTTCAAGACTTTCCTCCTGGTTGATGCACAAAGCGTCAATCCAGATAGCTTTGCCGCGGACGCAAGCGGGGCCTCGCTGATGGCCTAGCAGCATGTGCAAGATCTTGTCGAGGACCCGAGTAATGGCGACTTTGAGGCCGAGGCCGGCGATCTCAACATGGTGGCTCTTCGTCGGTGTTTCCCAGACATAGGAAAGCGCGTAGTACTCTGGAGAGTCGTCCAGAGAGGCTGTGCGGAACGATGCAGAGATACTGCTGCCCTCTCCAGGGTCATGCTCTGGGAGGACTAGGAGACGAATCTCAGATCGCGATGTGTCCAGGTCACTGTATACAGCGGGTTGAAGACTGCTCTTAGACTGAACTTTGGGCATTTTAGACATGATAACAAAACATATAACGAGGATGATAGCCCCTCATCGACAAGCCTTGGGTTCGGAAAGTCTTAAGCTTCTATAAGCAGCAATACACTGCTTGCTCAGATTCGTTAGAGACGCCGAGGGGTCAGTACTGCAGTCAGGCAGAGATCACTAGTAGGGGTGGTAACGATAGTATTGATATCAGCTCTCTAGCAGTCTAGAAACTGATTCTTGCACAGGAGCAAGAATCCTCAGTGAGCCGGAAGCGGGGAAGGGGCTAGGTATTAGGGATCCGCTAGCGCCTCGTGCACCTAGTGCAGCCCTTCCTGATTCCACTATAACCAGTATCCAGACCTGAACATAACCTGTATCAGGCTCCGTTATCTGCGGGGATAATTATCCCTTTATCACCAACGTGCAGCACGCGCTTATTCATCTTACGTCCGCTCACGTAATACTCCCACGGTAGCACTATGAATTAAGTTCTACAGTGGTTTTATACTGGGTTGCAAGACTTGATATCGTCATCAACCGACTTTCCAGGATTGCAGGAAATAATACCGTTGTCGATCAGGTTTACCGGGGTATTCTGGATTCAGAGTCTTGCTTAACAAGACGAGTCGATATCATCATTATAGATATACTTTCGAGAGAGGTTCTACAAGACTATATACATCTCGAGGTATTTAATCCCAATTATATTAATTCTGTGGGATAAAAGCTATATCTTCAATTCCTTCACGAGCACACACATAGCGCCATAAATACCTAGGTATCGACATTTGCAACCCAGTATCAGCTTTTTAGGGCCAAATTAATGCTATTTTCAGTGGAGGCCCGATTTTCAGGCCCTGCTAACAGGAGTCCAGTTTGACGTGATGGCTTATGGGCGTAATGACCAGGCTGTGAGTCAGCTGGCCATAATCATTAAATGATTTCGGCAGATTAATGATGCTCAAGGTTGTGAAAGCGAAATGTAGCTCTTGCAGTGGCCTTTTCACAAGCTCAGGTGCCTTGGTGGTAATGACAATTGAACATTTCAAGCATTATAAATAGACTGACCTGAAAGAACAAAGTGTTTCTCTACTGCCGTTCGAACCACCCTCACCGCCAGGCAGACCATAAGGTAGACTTTGAGGATCCCGACCTTCACTATAGGCTCTCTGGTATATGCCGTCCTTCTCGTTCAAGGCTAGCGCAATGCTATTGAGAGCAAAGAATCTACGTCCTTGTCCCGCCGATGACAATGACACGCACGTCTCTGTACTTTTTTTTCTTCGAATTTGTCGAGACTGTCGATGGGTTGATGGAGACAGCGATGGGTGAGAAGAGCAATCTTATGATAACTGAGGCAACCGCTAACTACTACTCTGGTTCTATAACCGACGTCAAGTTCTACAGCAACGAGCACACTATAGCCACACTACGCGCTCGAAACACTCTCTATAGTGCCATTGTTCTCGGAAACCTACCTCTTGGCCAAGCCTTGGTGCGCGATAAAACAGACAACACGTCGATGTGAACGTAGAGAGCGCCTTTTTCGGGCGCCCTCTCCTCCTCACTGCAGCCTGGGACCACGTTGCTATTCCAGCACCTTCTCAATAACGGCGCAGACCCATGCGCCCTCAGTTACCTGCACGACGCCGAGGAAGTCAATCCAATGTCCAGCGTCCAACTATTCTCCCGATAGCAGGAAGCATATTCCCTACCCTAGAGGCAGTGCTCTACGATCTGCAGCAGGTGCAGGATAAGTAAAAAAATCTTATAATAGCTTTTGAGACTTGCCCAGACCGGCGACTACTGACCTTCAGCCACGAGTACTTCCACGTCATAGTCTCAGCCGCTGCAAGGGGGCCACATGGACTGCGTCTTGCTTCTAATCCGCTCCACAGACCAATCTCTAGCGCAGCTTCCAAATCGCTACACGAGCAGGATCTCTGCGTAGCCGCTCGAGACGGTCACGTGCGTGTGGCAAGATTGTTGCTCGACGACCCGCAGCTGCAGGAAGATATGAGTGATTAACGAGTCGGACGCTTTAAGAACGGCAGTATCCCTCAACTTACAGCCGCTCGGGACGACACTGTCATAGTAACGCCCCTGGTAGAGCGGTATGGTGCAGATGTGGATCTGGAATCGTATAAGAATGGTGTTGGATGCCTATATTTATTTGCCGCTCGAGCTAATAATAGAGAGACCATTAAGTTCCTCCTCACTTCTCGTGGCGATGAGTAGGCAATTATATGCTCCTTCAAGAGCGCTACTCAAGCCGCGCAAATAAGTATTCTAGCCTCGCTGGTGGCTAAATTTGGGCACGGAATTGCCGCCGTAGAGGCTTATTCCGACCAGGCTGCTGACAACAATAACAACAACAACAAGTTGGGCAGGTGGCACTTATATATATTATCGTCGACCCGGCCTCCTTAGTAAAGCAGGTATTCCTCTGATTAAGGAATGAATAGCACCCGAAGGCATACTACCGGTCACTATATACTCAACGCTTTTGATATATCTGTCACAGCATGTAAAAGAGCCAAGGTGGCTGAATACAGTCTGCAAAACAGGCTGTGCAGAACAGGCGTCTAGTGGCATCTGTGTGGTAGACAGACGACACGAGGTAGCTAAGGGGTGATGGGTCTTGAATCGCCTCCAAAGTGTTTCTATTGGTGCACATTGAGCTACTATTACCTAGCAAATATGTCAGCCTACCCTTTTTTTTTCCATCGCGTCATACTTTGGCTTACGCAACTGTACACACATGGTCAAAAAACAATGTAGCCGCGCCATGGTCTTGCTGAGTGAAGAAGTTTGATATTCAATGCCTAATCCCCTCAAGCATCGCCTTTTCCTGGTATTTTATATACAGCTGATTCCAGAAAGTTGAGAAAAAGAAAACATAGGCAAGACAGCCAAGCCAGATATTCAACCCACAACCGATCCCAAAACTCCATGCCTCGCATTCCATCGTGCAACTGAAAATGACCTCTTGCCGCGTACTTTCTGTTTTTTATCGGCTGGTGTCAACCACATAGCGACCGACAATCTTGTTGGCCTTCATCATGTCAAAGACATTCTGCAACTCGCTCAATCCCACCGTCTTGAAGGGCGCCTTGACAAGTCCCCGGGCATAAAAGTCGAGTGCCTCCTGCGTGTCCTGTCGGTTACCCACGTAGCTGCCCTTGATCTGGATCATGCGCACGACCGTATCAAAGACGGGCGCGGAGATGAACGCATTGCCGGGCAGACCGATGCAGCACACGACACCGCGGGAGCGGACGTACGCGGCCGCCTGCTGGAAGGGCTTCTCGGACACGGCGAGCAGGATGGCGGCGTGAGGGCCCAGGCCGTCTGGGGTAGAGGCCTTGACGTCGGCAATCAGGTCCTTGGAGGTGAAGAAATCGACGTAGGCAGCGGCGCCCAGCTCCGCACAGGCCTGGCGCTTCTCGTCGCCGCCGTCAATGGCGATAGTGTGGATGCCCATGGCCTTGCAGTACTGCAACGCCATGTTGCCAAGACCGCCACCAGCGCCGGCAATGGCGATCCACTGGCCCGCGCGCACGCCGGACTCCTTGATGCCCTTGTAGACGGTGATGCCAGCGCACAGCACAGGCGAGACAGACTCGAGGTCCACGCCGTCAGGGATGCGGGCGACGTGGGCGGCCTTGGCGACAGCGTATTGCTGGAAGGAGCCGTCGACGGTGTAGCCGGACAGGGAGGCCTTGGCGCACAGGGGCTCGTCGGCGGTCATGCAGTACGAGCAGGAAAGACAGGAGCCGTTGATCCACTTGATGCCGACGTGGGCGCCAATGTCGACGTCGGTGACGAGCTCGCCGCGCTGGACGACGACGCCGGCACCCTCGTGGCCACCGACGAGGGGCAGCTTGACGGGGATGGGCCAGTCGCCCATCATGGCGTGCAGGTCGGTGTGGCAGACACCTGAGAACTTGACGTTGACAAGAACCTCATCAGGGCCGGGCTTGGGGACGGGGATCTTCTTGTAGACGACGGCTGGAGGAATGCGTTAGAATAGGTGAAGTGTAAGACGAGGTTTGAAATGCGTGGATGAAAGCACTTACGGCCGCCCTTTTGCTCGCAGACTTGAGCCCATTGCTCGGTGGGGATCTCGACGTTGCTCATATTGGCTCGGTATTTGTAGGTTGAATAGGTGGATCTAGGTGAGAGGTGGTGAATGGTAAAGATACGAGGAGGAGGAGTAGTAATATGTCTAACTCTTGGAATTGGATGGCGAAGTAAAGATGGCAAGAGCTGGTTGAGGTTGAAGGACCTGGCGAGCTTTATACTCATGATGAAGTCAGTCCAGACGCGGAGGGGGGCCAAGGTTACTAGGTGACAGGTACTAGGCGGTAACTAGGTATAGACTGGTAGACAGCTAGACTGCAGGTGGGTTGCACAGCGCTAGACTGGGTAGCAAGAGGGCGGAGAGGGGGGCTACCCTGGCACATAAAGGCAAGAACCACCCGGGAGATCGGGACCAGCGTCGAGACTGGACCCCCTGATTGCTCGAATTGCCATGGCTTTGTGTGTGGAGTACAAGGTTTCGTTCCTCTTTGCAGTGTGGTGAGATGTTGTTCACAGTTTGAGCAGGGCTGATGGTTGACAGGTCGGGTGCAATGTTGCGTGGGGGGGAAGCTGTCGTACGATTCTAACGTGCCACCCGGATTGTCTGCATGCCCCACTTTACCTGCTGAGTACTGCGTAACGCATAGGTACCTAGGTACCTAGGTACTGTTCATAGTATTCTGTACCTACTTTAGGTACCCAAAACAGGCCGAGTTCAACTTGCTTTCTCCATGCATCTATGCAAAGTATACCTTCCTACCCTACTCAAGTGTAGCACCATCAATAGCTTCTGTCGTGGGAATGTAATTTAATGCAGTGCAGTACGAGGGTAGCTGAATCTGGTCGACTATCTTAGATATGAGCATGAGGCTCTGTTGAGACAGCCCCATGGCTTCTACAAGCCCGGTTGATCCCGGCGTCGAATCGGTTGTACGGACCCGCACCCAGCTAAAATGTCTACTAACCACCTAGGTAAGTACTATGTATACGCAGTAGCTAGTCCATGCTCCGATGTCAGGGGATCCGCTCTGAAAGAATAACCCGATACGGGGATGGGCGATGAGGTGAGGTGAGGTGAGGTGAGGTGAGCCGAGACACGAATAAGACAAGAAGAATAAAAACGACGAGAATTCTTCAACAGTGGTGGCTCCAGAGCTAGATGAGGAAAAGTTTCAGGGGAAACCCATCCAAACAAAACCACCCCCGGAGCCCAGCAAAAGAGATACTGCTTGCTGTCAAAACGTCCCTAGTAAGCCAATCATACTACCCTGCGGTGCCCAATTTAGTAGGTGGGCTGTGGCTCGATGCTCCACCATCTTGTTTTCGTCCCGCCCGTGAGATCATGATCATGATTACACGGAATGCGCCCGTGGCCGTGGCGTGTTTAAAGATGGATTTTTCCTTCACTTATTCGTTCCGAACCACCCAACCCCCAAACACGACACGTCTCCAGATCATTTAAAGGAAGAAAAATATATTTGCCAACTTTCGCTGCTATGTTCGCTTTGAGCGAATTAATTTTTTTACCCAGTTCTGTTGACTCACTTCCAACTTGGCCCCTGAAACCGGACTCGATTATTTATTACGAGAACGAGAGGTCTGAGTTGCAAGAAAGCTGGGGAGCTCCCGAGCTTGATCTCCTGATCTTCCAACCGACGTCAGCTCTCTCTCCCACTGCGGAAACCCTCTAAGCGAACCGTCAGCCCGGCCGCATAAAAGCCACGCAGCGATGACTTCTTTCGACTAGGGTTTTATCTTTTGCAGCCAACTTTCTTATGTGACATCTCACCTTGTGATGCAGTTGTATTGTGCAGTATGAACTCATTCTTTCTTCTAGTCTTCCAGAACAAGAAGACATAGTGTCTCATCATTGCGCAGCTGAACCCCCCCCTTCCTCTGCCAGCTACGTATTCCGTGGGTATTGTATGCAACACCCCTCCAAAAGCTCGAGTCATGTCTCACATCGTTTCCGCACAGGCGGACATACGTAGTCCAGTCAGTTGGAGATACCTGGGTATTGATCAACAGCCGTCAGTCCGTCAGTCAGTGAACAACACCCAGCGTATCTGCAAGTTGATCTCATTTTCATCCAAGGCACATGCATGCTCCACCCCGTGGGGAAAAGAAAAACACAGAGTAATGTACATGCCACCGCACACGTTCTTCCCAACTTCGTCCCCACACAATCTGGGGTAAACGAGCAATGAATTATGGAGCCCATGGACGAACGGAAGTCTCATCAGAACCTGGAATACCACCTTCCCGCACTAGCAGTGAAGCTGAAATCTAGGCCAAGTAAATCCAAAGCCATTCCATCTAGACTCCACACAATCCCCATTTTCCAAAACATCAAGTCCACCGCCAGCATTGTTTGCTCTCATCCGCTGCGGTTCCGCCGGGGGAAAGGGGAACCACAACAGCCCAGGGGGTT
>JAPEVC010000446.1:0-12155 GCA_027946555.1 Gnomoniopsis sp. IMI 355080 | reverse complement strand
GTGGGGGGCAAAGCTCCAGCCGGGGGTCGCAGCCTGATGAAACAACACAACCCCGAGAAGCTTCAGCCTATGATTCCAGTGGCACGGTACCGTTAGCACCGAATGAAACATTGAAGGTTCCGTCACTTTCGTGGGGGGGGGGGGAGACAAAAAGTAGACCCCTCAATAAAAAAGAGAAAAAAAAAAAGAGAAATGGGGGCGAGCTAGCTAGGCTGGAGCTTGAGCGGAGATCTTTTTTTGCCTTGCGACTAGAACCCCAAAGGGGTATACGTACAGTAGTACATGTGTATATATACATACATGTCACGTTCACATTGGATGATGCGGCACATTCTCGCATGCAGCCCTGAAAATAGGAACAAAGGCCGGCTGCCAGGCCGCGGGCCCAGGCCATGGTATTTTGCTGTAACTCTGTCCCATTCTGTTGGTGGGACCAACACTGCCATGTCCTCTACCAATGTCATCCCCTCCGAAAGGCTTTCGTTCTCCAAGTAATAATAGCCCGTACTGTATAGAGTGATAGATAGTGTTGGTGAGTTGGGAAGAACGAGTCGATCAATTCAACACCAGCCATCATCCCTCCACCCCCCCGGGAGAGAGCGATCACTTGAGATCGGGGGGATCGAGGTTTCCCATCCGGACCTGTGGCAAACACAGAGAGAGAGAGGTTCGGCCGCGACAAACTTCCCACTAAAACGCTCAAAAGCTGTCCCAGTAATGAAAGGGCCTCCCTTCCTTTTCCTCCCGGGTCGTTCCAATCAAGGAACCTGCAGCTGTAATAGCTGGCTCTGATATAGACCGGAATGGTCGGGCTTAGTAAAACGTCTCGAACACCAGGGTCCAACCAACAAAAAACAGGGCTGGCAGAAGAAACGTCAGGAACCACAGATCCATTGGCGGGGGAGGTGGGAGGGCGTGATTGAACGTGGGAGAATCGTTTCAAAACGCACGAGGCACGTGCCTGTTTCTTTCGTGGTACTTACGCTGTATACCCAGGAAGATAGAAATGGTTTTGTTTGATGTGGTTTTCCCTTTTCTACTAGGTATTGTCCGTGGGAAGGGAAGTTGGGCATTTATCGTTGGTTGTTGGGATACGCGGTTTGCGAAATTGAGAACGCGCTGGTTGAGGCGCATGGAGGTTTCGAGGACGTTTGAGTTGTTGCTTCCCGAATCGTGGTTGATGCCGGCATGGGAACTGTGAGGGATAGGTTGGACGAGACTTGGCCGCATTGTGGTGTGTTGGAGGCGATCAATTGTAGCGTGCGCTTCTCGTAGGTGCTGGAGCTTGGTAGAATGCTGGCTGAGCAGATACAGATATGTTGCTAGGCCATTGTCAACCTTGGACAAGGAACAAAGTTTACCAAACTCAGAATTGCATTGTTCTGGCCTGTACAGCACGTCTGCCTCTCCCGGAGACTGATGAGGACTTGTATAAGCGGGCATGACAACGCTCTACGTAAAGTCATACACCATCAAACTCTCCCTCCCACCCCTCGCCTCCTTCAATACAATCACCATCTCATCATCAAATCCAACCCAATTCCTCCTCTCGTCCCATGCCTCAGCCCCGCCTCCGCCACCACCACCACCGCCGGCCCGGATTTCCACACTTCGACTCCTCAAGCCCGACGGCCGCCCCTCGAGCTCCCACACGCGCATCTCCTCGCCGCGCGAGCTCACGCTGACGGCCTTGCCGCGTGCCGTGATGTCGGCGTCGCTGATGCCCGAGGTGTGGCCCCAGAGGCGGATGCCGGGAGAGACGGTCAGGGCGGCGGCTGTGGAAGTACAGAGGTGTAGGATAAGTGTGTTGTCCGGGAGAGTCGCGAGGAGGTAGGGATGTGTGTAGCTGAGGGTTGTTGGGCCGGCCTGGTTCTGTGGGGTGGGAGGTGGAGGCGGGGGTGTTGATGGCGCAGAGGAAGAGGTGGATGAGTTGCGGGTGGACGAGACGAGGCGTGAGAGCGCATGTTGTGGTCGAGATGAGAACGAGGAGGACGAGGCGGGTTCTTGAGCCCGAGAAGGGCTTGTTTGTACGGGATTGGTGTACGCGAGACGAGTGTTGATGTGCGGTGGGTATTGCGGGCGGGCGTTGGGCGTGATGTGCAGGTCTTGAATGCCGATGGACCAGCCTTGGCGGGTGAAGAAGGTGTATGCGATGGAAGCGACGGTGATGTTTCCTGTCTTCCGTATTGATAGCGCCAGCGGAGGATCCGAGGTGTGGGATTTAAGGGACGTCATGAGGTATGGCGCTGGGAGAGGCATTGCGTCGGATTGTGTGGGTTTGTCTGGCCCCACCTCTTCTGTGACAGGGTCGGTCGCCAGCCACGATGGTAGTGGCGGATCTTCAGTATCACTCTCGTCCTCGATGTCTGCCTCTGGCTTCTCCGGAACATGGAATGTATAGAGAGAGACCAGGACAGCGCCAGTCGCAGTGAGCAGGTAAGGATGCGAATAAGACATCCCTACCAGTCCTCCATTGCTGGACTTCTCGTGCCGGTACCTCCTCGACAGAGTCTTGTCCTTCCCAAGCCGCCAGACGCCGAAGCTCCCGTCTGTGAAACCGATAGAGATATCCAAGATGCTGTGCTCCAAGCCGCGATCATCGATCGCTATACAGCTTGGCGCAGCCTCGTCTTCTTCCTGTTGTTGTTCGTCATGGAGCGCTGTTTGCGCCACAACCTCCCTCGTCTTCAGGTCCCAGGCCCGCAAGCCAAAAGTGGCGTCAGCAGTCACTGCAAGCCCCTCGACAACCTTTACCAACATCTTACGTCGCTCCTCCTCCTCCTCCTCATCGTCCCCATCCGAGGACCCTTCTCGCGCCTCGGGGTCCGGCCCCAACTTCAGCTCTTCGACGGCACACTTCCCTTTCGCCCAATTATGCCTGATCTTGAATTGCCTCTTCCAATTCACCCTCGCATCCTCCTCCTGTGTCTTCTCTTCGCCCGGCGCAATCCTTAACCTCCTTGCCACATAACCCGCTCTCTCACCTCTCTCCTCGCGAACCAATCCGCCCAAACGTCCATCCGCCCATAGCGTCCGTCGCCCCTTATAATGCAACTTGTGCTCCCGCACGCTCGACTTGCCTCGAAATCCAGGGATGCGCATCGCGCGCGGCAGCACAAAGCGCGCATAGTAAAGTGCCTTCCATAGCTGCGAGTCCTCGGCCAGGCGGTGGTAGCGGCGTGAGACGGGCGCAACGGCCAGAAGGTGCGGAAGCGATAGGTATGAGAGAATTCGAAGCAGGAGCTCGTCGGAGAGCGGAGAGAGGAGGTCGCGGTGCGCGGGGGAGACAACGGCGTGGGCAGAGGAGGCGGGGGGCGAAGAGGAGGAGGAGGAGCCGGACAACCGGCGGCGTCGTTTAATGGGGTGCGATGTTGGGTTGGAAGATGCACTCGTGTCGTCAGAAAGCGGATGTTTGCGTGGTGGCATCGTGATTTGCGCGTCGAGGGCTGCTGTGATGCTCGAGTTCCCTTGTTTGCCTCTTGGTCGCAGGATGCCGGCGCAAGGAGTTGTGTGCTGAAGAGCGGATATCACAAATACAAGCTACAATTGAGGTTCGAGGGTATGCGCGCGGCCGATCGCCGGATTACGCGATTACCCCGGCCGCCTGCCCGGGCGATATTAATTGTTAGGCGCAACATTGTGTCTAGCACGAAATTGGGGGAATATATCGCTTAGTAACGGTACCTATTTAACAACACGGCGATATGCCGAACACAGGAGCCAATGTATAATGTATATCGCTGGTCCGGGGCTTTTTTTTTATTTTTCCTGCCGTAATTAGATAATGTGGTTTTGGTTCCCTTTTTTCCCACTCTTTTTCAGTATTGAAGCATTGGAAATAGGTGAACTGCCCGCTGTCCTGGCCTTTCTTATATAGCGGGCACTCGTTTCGGTTACAGTCAGGGCACAGTCTTGAAATCAGAATCATCTGATGCCATATTCCAAAGTCTGGTCTATGAAGTGCTAATGCAGTAGACGTCCATGTCACCCATGTTCTGCGGGATCACACAGATTCAAGACTTTCAGTTTTCCCTGGATGATTCTCCATGTCCCCAGCGTATAGAATCGAGTGCCTTGTACCTGCACGATCTAGATAGGGGTCTAGATCCCAGGAGTTGTATATTTGTTCAAATTCAGTGGTTGATACCTCAGCATCCTGGGGCGGTTGGTGAACACTGCTGCGACAAGATCCATCTCGGTCAGTCTGAGAGAGATCTGAATTGCAAACTGTGCTCCGGTGTATCGAAGCTGTTTTCGGCTGCATGGCTATCGCCACCCGATCTGGTGTAACTCCAAAGGAGTCAGATTTGTGTTGCCCAGAGGACCCTGGGCTACGCGTCAGCTTCTGACTGCTGCTGAATCTTGACCGAAGTGACTTGAAAGGACTCCACTGCCAATCAAATGTCTTGAGGAACTTCGAAAGCCCGGGGACGGAGCAGACAATGATAGCTATGTTGAGCTCGACCACACTGTTGGATAAAAGAACACATTAGTAATAGCCTGGCATCCCCAGTAACAAGTTCGGTAGGTATTCAAGATGGCAGCCATACGTGCAAAGGAGAAGAGCATAAAGGCTCCAAGTTGCATCTGTCAGGTTGTTGTACTCCTTCACCCTGTATGCTAGAGATAAGATGTTGGCAATCACACCCCTATATATTTTTAAACTGCGTCAGTCGACAGGTGATCCTGGCCAAGCTTGGGATCGGACTCACATGAACGCAGTGGAGAAGACGGCTGCCAGCTTAAGACGTCTCTTCCAGGGCATATGCAGCTGCAGCGTAACGGGCAGGGGGATGATAAACAGGTACAAGTCTAGAACGATAACCAGAGCGGATTGAACTATGCCCCAGACAAGTGATTTCTCAGGCTTCAAGCTTAGAGTCAGGTTCTCCCAACTCTGACCCGGACTGGGAGCTCCGTAATATGAGAGAATGGGAATGCTGGGAAAGTATATCAGGAAGTTGGCGGCCATGCCAGTCCAAACGACGATCATCATTTTGTTTCTCTGGCCTTTGGTGTTGAATATCTGGAGGAAAAGAAGCAGAAGAGAAGCTTTAGCGCAAAAGAGACCTGGCAAAAGCATCATCTGCTGAGCGTAGAGTAGCTAGTTCGTCCGCGAAGTCAGCTTGCGTAGCTGAATAGCAAAGAAAATCATGCATAGTAAAGTGTCTCTTCACCTTTTGATAACTTCCTGCAATGAGCCAACATGCTGGTATATCCCACTGGTGGCGTGCGAATTTGAGCTCTGTTATCATCGTTAGCCCAGATGGTGCTGCATCCCTGAGTAGCTGATTATGTGGACAGGTCCTAAGCATACGGGCAAGCAAAGTCCCACCTTGGCCTAAAGACAAGATGAGAGCCATCAAGTTGAGATCTACAAGCAGATCAGTAAATGGAACGAAGGGGCACCCTTGTTGCGTTTGGCAGGTACAGAATCAGGAGAACCCTTACAGTCGCTCCGGAGTAATTGTTTTCGGTTGGCAAGTAATCTACCGGTCGTGCAGAAGACGGAGAGTGCCATCATCACGACGGAAACCGCAAGTATAGCTGGGGCATACGTTGGAGGGTCAATGAAGTTTGAACTGACCCCTGAGGGTGGCGTGGCAGCTGGGAAGAGGCACAGGTCAATCCCAGCAAGGGAAGCCATCGCGGCAACCAAGCTTCACCGTAGATGGCCACAATCTGATGTTAACCCAATTTCAATAGTCAGAGGGCACAGTTGGGGGCCAACGGATGGGCGCCGACCAAGGAGACTTTGAGGATCAAGTCCGGGAGGTCTCGAAAAACATCGGGTAAAATACATTTCAGCGTAGGATCTCGCTAAGCTTGTTGCGAGGAAAGTGGATACGCAGAATCCTATTGCAACGCTGGCTGCCGCTCCATGTTACCACGCCATCAAACTTCTCACGTGGCTTCGTAATGAATGACCTTTTGATGGATACGGATACTTGTAGAAGTTATTAAGGTATATTAGAATATGAAGAAAAAGCTTCCATTTGATGAGACATAGCAGCGATGCCTTTGAACTGATTATAGCCTACGAATGCCATCAGCCTTGACTGACTGCTCAGTTCCATTTACTGGTGGGACTGCGTTGCAGCTACTCCTCTGAGGATTTCATGAATATGAATGATGTCTCGAATATTTGCCAACTTGATGATTAAAAAAGGCGGTGCACACCGGTCTGAAAGAGACGAGCCATAGATGGCTGCAAGGATTCACCCGCAATTGCTGGTGCAAGAAAGTGGTTTAAAGGTCAATTTACGATCACTAAGGTATTTTGAGAGATGCCCTTGTTGAGCATGAAAATGTCATGGAATGTCATAGCTAGCAAATAGGTACGCAGTATAGGCTGGTGGCTAGACTCTAAATATGGTTTTGGACACATCGGTTGGAGATTGGATTGTGTGGCACAGCAATCGTGGGCCGGTTGGGTGAACTACTTAATACACGCTGTGTCGCGGCCTATAACCCTGTAATGTTTCATTATGGCAGGCTTGTTTAGCCGGCCCTGCGTGGCTAGCTAAGTACGAAGACCTTCCTCCTCACACAACTGATAAACAACATGTGACACGTACGTGTTACGTTGTTTATTCGCGTGCGTATATACTTAGGACCTATCCATTAATCTGTATATTTCGGGGGTCCAAGTCGAAAGATGGACCGCAAAATTCGCATTGCTATTTCAGGCGGCGGCTTGGCCGGTGCGTCCTTGCTCTACGCTCTCCTTCAGTACTCCCATCTGGATGTCCACATCTTCGAGTCTGCTTCTGAATTCAAGGAGGCTGGTGCTGCTGTTGGAGCGACCCGAAATGCTCTAGCGGCCCTTGATCTCATGGGGGCATTGCCCTGTCTCGAGCGCGCTGGAGCTGTATCAATGAAAGGCGCTCGAATGTATCTCGCTGAGGGGCCAGGCAGAGAAAAGATGGTGTTTGAGAGAGATCGAGACCAAGAGGATGGTGGCCAAGACTTCAACCGCGTTGTCCACCGTGCCGCTTTCCTACGTGAGCTTTTGGCCGACATTCCAGAGGAGCACATGCATACTTCGAAGAAGCTCCACGCAATCGATCGCAATGCCAAAGATGCTGTGATACTACATTTGTAGGTTCTTTCCAAATTCCTTCCTCACTCCAGCACTGAACTTAATCTTGGTTGAAACTACGTTTGAGTAATTTTGGAGTCGCCTTGCATTTGCTGCCAAGAATCAAAGGAATGCTAACGCAAATGCCCAGCACTGATGGTACCACTCACGAATGCGATATTCTCGTTGGAGCAGATGGTGTGCACAGCTTTGTTCGAAAGACTATTCTGGGGGAAGATCATCCTGCCGCTATGCCAGTCAACTCAGGCTGGTGGGCAATCTGGACGCTTCAATCGTATGATAGAGGTCGCGCTCTTATTGGCGAGGGGCCTGTCGACATTGAGGATGCACGCGAGTATGCTTGGACCGGCAATGGCACTTTTCTAATGCACAACTTGCTCAGTGAGGGTCAGTTGTTGCAGTTCGTAGTAACTGGATTTGACGAACAGGCCGTCGGATCCGGTTCATGGAGCCGTGATGTGTCTGCCGAAGAGCTTCAAGCACTCTGGAAGGATTGGCCGGTGCACCTTCGCCAGGCTGTTAAGGAGGCAAGTTCTGATCCAATCTCATATTTCGCGACTTAAAACACTAATGTCAAATGTAGTTACTGTGCACTGAATCGAAAACTTGTGCCATTTACTTCTTCGAGCACCCGCACGCTCCATCTTACGCATCTGGGCCCCTCTGTGTCATGGGCGATGCTGCCCACTGCACAACACCATGGATGGCCGCCGGTAGCGGGATGTGTATGGAAGACAGCCTCATACTCTCCACCCTTCTTGGTCGTTCCCAAACGACGTCAGATGCACAGGCCGCTCTGGATGCATATAGTGAAGTGCGAGTTTCACGTACCCAGCGCATAGTCGACGCAAGCCGACTTATGGGAACATGGTAAGTCAACATTATGTGGAGTTGTGCGGTACCTTTCATGAGACGAACAGTCAGCTGGTATTCAGGACGGAGACGAGGAGCTCATTTTGTATCTATGGCTGACACTTGTTAACTAGGATGACTGGCAAGAATGAAGAGACAGGACTGGACTTGGATCTTTTAAGGGCAAAGGTGCCCAGGGCGTGGGACTTCATTTTCGACCTAGACATGGGAAGGCACCGGGATGAGGCCATTGCCTTGATGGACTTGAAGTTGTCTAAATGACCTCCGGTTGAATGAGTACAATGCTTCCTTACATGGAATCGATTTTGCCCTGACACAATATTGAATCTCGTGCCTGGACAGAAGAACAAATATTTATGTTTCTGCCACTGAATCTCCGGTCCCAATTCCACTTTTGAAAAAAAACGTTGAGAATGAGCAGCTGCGCACTAGCTGTGCATTGTAGAAGATATTGGGATGGTCCAGAGTATTTCTGATTATTTTGGAGTCCCCGACAATGCGGGCGTCTGGCAGTGTTTCACACACAAAGCAAATCTTTGATGACTCCGGCTCGCTGTAGCCCCAAGTGTGGCAACAGCCTGCTTTACGAATCGAATGTGACATTCAATCTACATAGTCACGATCACAGCCTCTCCCTCCTGGGTCATCTTTTCGACTTAGTCATTGAATCGGGCGCCAATCTGACTCTCGTAGCATGCGCTGAGCATGTAAGTAGCTAGTAGATAATTATTACAAGGCTACAGCCTCGTGAACTGCTGACGTCGGCACGGACCATATCTCTTAGGACAGGGGTCTATCTCTAACCAATCGTGGAATTTCAACGCGAGTGCCGGAGGACCCTACATCCACTCGAGCTTCATCTCAACATGAAGTCCCCGGCGACAACACGGTAGTGGGTAGACATCTTTTCCAGGAGCACATGTGTGTCCAGTAAGAAGGGGGTCCCTCTGTGAAGGAAGGGGTCGACCATCGCATCAGGAGCTACGTGTGAAGATCGAGAATGTTTCGGAACTTTAAAATGGCGTTTGGAATTTCTGATATGGAAATCCTTATGAATTACCTGCATGCCCGTCACTCCTCCCGAAAAGCAAATCACATTCTCTCACCTAGCTGTTCCTGTTCTGCGTTCATATGGGACCGCTTCCAACATTGCAGTCCATGAAGCAGTCGCCGACTGTTGCTGTGCCACTTTGCCATCCACCTACACTGAGTCAACATAGACGTCAAGTCTGATGTGGAGTCCCAGTCCGTCGACCAGGCTGCACTGGAGCCTGCAGCTGAACATCTACCAAAGTAGCAACCAACAGTCCAAACAATAACTTCGTAGACAACCCATATGCTCCACGAGACGGCCTGACTCTCGACCACTCGATAATGCTGCCAGCTGACGAGTCTGTCATCGGAGCTCGCCAGCGAGACGTCGTGGCCGTGAGGTTGGGTGGGCATGGGAAACACTGTGGTGCTCGATGCTGTACGATCCAAGCACGAGGTCCTCGAAGGCGAAAAGGATACAATGCTTCGGTAGCCTGCCATGCTTTCTTAAGGTCATGATGCGACACCAGAATCTCCATATCAGAAGCTACTATCGTTCATTCTTTCCACGAGATCTTGCAAAGCAATACACATTCCACCACACTAGTCTCTAATGATTGCTCATTGTCTGTATGTAAAAGCTTGGAGCTCGCAACGAATGTAATCCGTTTTCATCGGACTTAATCTTCTCTTTTTCCTGCCTTATATAGACGTCCGAAATTATTGATTACGTATTCGCCTGCCCATTTAGCCTGCCATCTACAAGTGCATGATCCGTGGATTAACATAGTCACTTAGTTTGGCCGTTTCTCCCAGAGCGAAGTACCCTGAGTGTTTTCTAGAATCAAATATTACATATTTCAAAAACCTGGAATAGAGCAACTCGCCACAATCATGCGCCTCTCGACAGCATCCATGATCAAACAATCTTGTTCGCGACGCTTTTGTTATACAGCGCACAGTACCATTACCTCGAAGTAGATAGCCTGTACTGAAGAGTCGCAAAACACTAGACACTATATAGCTGCGGGGCTACACTGTGAAATTATCCATCTAAATGGCTTTATCTCGACGTTATAAATCGAAAACAATCGTATGCCCTTGGACCTGCCAAAGACTGCCTGCCACTCGGCGGCTTCATCGACACAATCAGCCGGACTCGACGAGATCTGTGGTCGACATGTCGCAGACTGAGTTAGCAAAGGCGGTCGTGAGTCAATTAGCTATCCAAATAAGCCGTCTGCGAGCGGTTGCTAACCTGCCTACCTACCTAGGCAGGTACGTTCCATCATAGTGTGTCTAATGCGAGATCGGACCTGCCAAGTGAATCTGTATCTGTTATCCCGTTCCTACCTAGGTACCTAGGCGGTGAAAAAGCAATTTCTGGGGAAATCAGCTGCTGGATGTCCTTCAGCAGGTTACACTGTATATGTCACTCCGACTGTGGTAGTATTTGATGTATTTTAGAATTGCCAATTGAAGGCCCCTAAAATGATGCCCTCTGGCAGTTGTAGTCTTTCACTTATCACTTACACAGGTTATCTAAGTAGGGGGTGGTGAATAATACAGGGATCAAGGAAGATGATGCCGAGGGTCCAATGGGCGGACGAACCCTGGGGCTGGAGCAACACGCTGACGAATCGCGAAAGACTTCCTCTTTGCCTCGTCCAAGCCGGAGAAAGAACGACTATCTGATGAGACAAGTCGGCGATGGGGTGGCTTTTTATCTATCGCGCTTGATGTTGCATCCGATTATTTCACGGTACCAATTATATTTGATTGACTCATTTATTATCTTTGCCAACCAGGAAAAGTGACGCGGTTGCAATCCGTCCCTTTGAGCCTCAGGCCTCTGGTGGTTATTACAACCTCGGCACCCGCGGACCCCGCCTCAGCAATCCATCCATCCGCACTCTCTCCTTTGATTGTCATCTCCTCCGCCCTCAGGCATCTTGATATCGCCGCAGTACGTTACCCTGGCTGCATGCTTTCCTTGCTTGTGAGGAGAACGGGCTTCAATCGACCCAGGCCATTGGGCTGTTCGGAATAAGCCTCGTCATTGTCCGCTTTTTTGTATCTTTGTTTCTTTTTGTTGGTTCCTTGACTCTTTGCAGGTTCCATACACGACCCTCGGATCCGATTTGCATATCTCGCCTCCGTCCAAAACAAAAAAAGACCAAAGCCGAGTCTTCCCCCCCTAGCAAATTGCTCTTTTGTCCGACTCGTCCGCCCGTTCCAAGGACCGACCGCCTTCCGTCCGTCCGTCCGTTTCCGCTCCTAGTCCGTGCTCATGCTTTAAAATTTGGTTTCTCTTCTTGAAAGAAGAATGGGTACCGGTAACACCGCAGGCGACAAGGCGGCCCGGAGGGTGAGCGATGCTGAGGCCGGAGGGAGCAGCGGGGCCGGAGGAGCCTCAGACCCGAACAACAGTGGCATTGCCCGAGCAGTATGTTCTCTTTAAAACCTACCTTTTTGGCGCTGTTTCCATCAGGAATGGATCTTCATGCCCCCGTGCCTCCCCTCAATCAATTCACCCACTTTCATTTTCGTAACAATTAGGACTGATGTCTCTTGTTAGTGCGACCAATGCCGTATTCGGAAAGTGAGTGTCTCTCTTGGCTCCTGAGACTGTTGTCCGCGGATGCCTTTGGTGTGGGAACCCAGGGGAGGGAATCATATCCACCACCTGACTGTATGTCACCTCGAATTAGAAGCTGACTCGGCCGGTTGTGTTTCTTTTCTGTCTTCAGATTCGCTGTGATAAAGAATCACCATGCTCGAACTGTCGCATAGCAAACCGCCAATGCAGCTCCACTGGCGCCGGCCAGAAGCCCAAAGAGACCAGGCAAAGGGTCTTGATATCTACGCAATAGTCTGTTGACCTCTTTCTTCATTTGTCTCGGGCTTCATGCCTTGTCAAAGGCTTTCAAAACGCCCTTGAATATATATATATATATATATATGAGGATCGACTCTCTATGCGCAATGCTAACCACCGAAACAGTGAGCGCAAAATCGACCAGATCGAGGAACGCCTGACGTCGATAGAAAAGCTCCTACGCGAGCTCACTTACAACACCCATAACCGCCTGCCCCTGGAAACTAACCTCCCCCTCCATGAACACGCCCCTTCGGGCCCCTCAGAGCC
>JAPEVC010000445.1:0-12211 GCA_027946555.1 Gnomoniopsis sp. IMI 355080 | reverse complement strand
CCCCTTTTCACCCCCACCCTCCAGTGCTGGCTCTGTTCACGCCAACATGTTTGGCTTCCATTCCTTTGCACGATGCCTGCTGGCAGCTTCGCTCGTGCGTGCCGCTCCTTCGCGATTCCTGGGCGCTGGCTCGCCCGACTCACAGCTTGATGTTGAGAAGCGGGATACAGCTACAGCCACCGACAGGCTTGTATTCTGTCACTTTATGGTGGGCATCGTTTCCGACCGGACAAGCGCCGCCGACTATGATTCTGATATGCAGTTGGCCAAAGAGCTCGGCATTGACGCCTTTGCTCTGAACATTGGCACCGATGACTTCACCGACGAGCAGCTTGGATATGCATATGAGTCGGCCGCCAACAACGATATGAAAGTCTTCATATCTTTTGATTTCAACTGGTTCGACCCCACTACAGACGCCGACACGGTTGGACAGACCATTGCCAAGTATGCCGGTAAATCAGCACAACTCCTGATAGATGGCTCTGCCTTTGCGTCTTCCTTCGCAGGCGACGGTCTTGATGTTTCGGCTGTGAGGACTGCTGCAGCTACCGATGTCTTTTTTGCCCCCAACTTTCATCCCGCCGAGACGAGCGACCCAAGTGCGCAGGTAGACGCAGCCTTGAACTGGATGGGGTGGACCAGTAACGGAGACAACAAGGCTCCCAAACCAGGCGGCACAAACGTCACTGTAGGCGAGGGTGATGTCAAGTACAGGGAGTGGCTGTCGACCAGGTCTGACTCTAGCCTTGCGAAAAGATCTACTTCGAAATACATTGCTCCAGTCAGTCCCTGGTTTAGCACGCACTACGGTGCTGAAGTCAGCTACAGCAAGAACTTTGTCTTTCCAAGCGATCTCCTGTGGTTCGAGCGCTGGAACCAGATCCTGACCCTGGCTCCCCAATACGTTGAGATCATCACCTGGAATGACTACGGAGAGTCACACTATGTTGGTCCTTTGTCCTCGCCACACTACGACGATGGAGCTTCCAAGTGGGTCAACGACATGCCTCACGATGGCTTCCGCGACATGGCCAAGCCCTTCATCGCTGCTTACAAGGCTGGCGCAACATCAGTCGATGACTACATCACCGACGACCAGCTCATCTATTGGTATCGGCCAACCACGAGCGACGCAGAGTGTGACTCGACCGACAACACCATGGCCCCTGCCGCCAACGACAGTGGAAACTACTTTCATGGCAAGCCTGACGGCTATGAGGATTTGGAGGACGCAGTCTTTCTGATTGCCATGCTCACGGCCGATGGCACTGTGACCATCAATTCTGGGGGTACCACTACAACTTTTGATGGTGTAGCTGGCGCGAACGCCTTTCAAGTCCCCATGGGCGTTGGCCAACAAAGCTTCTCGTTGACTCGCGATTCCAAGACTGTCCTGAGTGGAACGAGTTTGAAGGACATTCAGGATCAATGTAAGTCGAACGTGAGCCCAAGCTCAATTCTACTTGACCAAGTGCTGACTTACAACACAAGGCGTCTGCGGAATCTACAATTTCAACGCATACGTGGGTACTCTGCCCGCAGGGACGGCAGATCCTCTCGCGGCCGACGGTCTTCTCTCTTTCACCGTCGGGCTGACCGCCACCTGCTCTGCGACACCGTCACTAGGTACTCCAACAAACGTTGCAGCCTCAACAACTGATGTGAGCAGCGTGGCTGCAACTTCTGCAAGTCAAGCCACCTCCACAGCTGCTGCACCGACAACAACTACGGCCTCGAGCTCCATGACCACTGCATCTCCATCACAAGCCCAGTACACATCAACGGCATCCTCCATGACCATAGTATATGCCACAACAACTTTGTATACCACGGTGGCACCCTCAGGGTCTCAGCCCACATCATCCCAAACTCAAGCCTCAGCAGCCTCCGCAAGCGCAAGCGCCGCCGCAGATTGCAACGCAGGCACAGTCGCTGACGGCCAGTCGGGCAACCTGTCTGGGCTGTGCGACTTTGCCTGCTCGCATGGGTACTGCCCAGAGACGTATTGCACCTGCACCTCCACTGGTACGGCGCAGACATATAGCGCCGGTGATGCTGTTACCGGGTGCGCCATTGCCGGCGAAGAGGCCATCTATGACGACCTTTGCGCGTATACGTGCACTCTGGGCTATTGCCCCGACGCAGCTTGTACAACAAGTTGTTAAAATTATTCGCTTCTACCTTTTATGCTTCTTTCACTTCTTTTCACGCATTGCCTTGGGAAGGCGGCTTTAGGGAAATACCCAGCATTGGACCGGGGGCGGTACCGGTCTTTTTCTTCACGTTTGATTCATGAACATACTTAGCTACTTGAAATCCAATATGGACGTTGCACTTGCACAATCATACCAACGACCAAGTTTGTTTTAGCTAATAACACGTGACCAAGACAATTAGATACTACTCGGTAATCTGGTATAAGACGCCAACGATGCCTCTTCAGGCATGGGCTAGTATCTAGGTAGACAGCCTTTGTAGATGATATCACTCTTGCCTCAACTAAGGACATATATGAGTCTTTGAGAAAAAAGACTTGAACTCTCGTGTATATGGTGGATTAGGTCCAATTGAACAGGCCTCGATATAAAAGGTTGGCCTCACATACACAACTACCCAAGATACGCGAGCACACATCCACTTGCACGCGTCCTACTTCAAGTGTCTGTTATACACTTGCAGGCATTGAATTGCAAGATAGAATAGTTACTTAGGTAGCATGTTGCCATTCCTATGCATGGCATGTGGTGCCCCAGATGATCAGCATTAAACCCGCTACCACGGAAACAAAGCGTGAGCGACAAGGTCTTCCCAACATCGATCGAAGTGAGTGATAGCTGCAGACGTCATGGCATTGATCAAGAGCCTATGAGCCGATGAGAACTCTAGGATCCTCGTGCATTACCACTGATTCCGTTCGGACTAGTACCTTGTCTGTTAAGGCTGTGACACCCACAAAGAAGCGTGACTCGATATGAATTGACTGGTCGAGGAGGCTCACTCTGCTAGACCACCAACCGCTACGTGCTTGGCCGCTAATGCATTCCCGTATCTTTGAGTCACAGGCTGCTTTTTTCTCCAAGTACAAGAAGCTCACTACGATTTGTCTGCAACCCTTTCAGATTGCCCAAAATCTCCCAAAGGGAAATTGGAGAGCATCGCAAAGTCGCGGGAAACCCGACATACTCGAAACAAAACAGACTACACCATCACCTGAAGCAGCAGGGAAAGGCCGTCCAGCCGATGGAATTCGCAATGAGATTCCGACTCCTCTCAGCAGTACTACTTAGTTACTGGAACTTGGTCTCTGCCCAGAGCTTCTCAGGCTACGCTGGAGACTGTGTGAACGTGGGCTACGACGCGGCCGCCACCGTAGCTGTCGCTCTAAACTGTGGCCCCAATAGCGCCAGCGTGCCGCCTGTGGAGTCTCGCCTCAGTCTTGACAACTGTCTGTCTTTCATCGATAGCAAACTCGTAGGTGGGCAAGGGTAAAGAAAATACCGTTGATGTGCGTCTTCGAGCTCGGAAAAGCTGACGCCTCGCAGTGGCGGGTATATATCCATAAGCAATTGCAGCAGTTGTGTAGGCAACACTGCATATTCCTATTCCTGTACCTGTCAGGGCGTGCAAACTCCCAATATAAAGTTGAGTGAGTCGGGCTCTTTCGTTTGACCGTTTGGCAGAATTCGCAGCTAACGTGCGAGTCCCTAGATGATCTGATCGGTGTTAACTCGACAGACGGGAATATTTGTTGCAACGCAGGCTCAGCTGAAAACCCGGCCGTCCGTTGTGGCGTATCATAACCTATGTTGTTTTTGTTTTTTGCTGGAGGAATCCCATCAAGGGTCTGCGAGAATGTGAGTGCGAATGAGCCTAATAGCTCAAGTAGACGGAGGCTGGTCTTTTCGCCCTTCCCCATTAAAGCTGCGAATTGAGGTCTGCAGAGGCACATAGCATATGGAGAGAGCATCAGAGGCAATCACCATTGAATGGGCTGAAAGTGGAAAAGAAATCTAAACGTGCTCTACGACTTCGCCTTGTTGAATGAGAATACAGATATCATGGATGTTAACGTCCATCGAGATATTGGGCAGGGTGTACATTAACCCAGGAACGGGCCTGGTGCTCAGAGGGCTCGGTCCGAAAGTCGGCGACCCTGCGGGATGTGGTGCGTTATGGAGGGGACCCTGATTTCAGGCGGCTAATTTTGCGAAAATGACGTCCTGGGGGGGCCCTTCCAGTAGCCAAGCCGGGCGCCGAAACGTGTGTCTCTGAGTGCTGTCGGTCGTTGACTCTTCTCAACTCGTTCACTCTATACAAATTCCACCTGGACATTTTCTTTTCCTTCGCCTTCAACTTTGTCGTCGACGTTAGAGATTGCTGCTTCGTTTCCCGTGGATACTACTCTCAAAATAGAGACAAGATGGGCTCGACTGAACTGCCGGCTCTCCAGAGCAAGCCCAAGTACATCTTCCTCACCGACTTTGACGGCACCATCACCTTGCAAGACAGCAATGACTTCATGACGGACAACATCGGCTTTGGAACGGCTCTGCGGAAGAAGGGCAATGAGGATGTATTGCTTGAGAAGCGCAACTTCCGCGACTCGTTCCAGGAGATGATGGACAGCATCACCGCGCCCTACAATGAGTGCATCGACCTTCTCCTCAAGAACATCAAGCTGGACCCCTACTTTAAAGAATTCTTTGCCTACGCTCAAGAGAATAACATTCCGATCGTCATCTTGAGTGGCGGTATGGAGCCCGTTATCCGTGCGCTTCTTGGTCATCTGCTGGGCGAGGAGGAGGTCAAGACGATCCAGATTGTCAGCAACAACGTCAAGGCACGGCCCGGCAAGGACATCAATGAGGAACGGGGCTGGGAAATTGTGTTCCACGATGACAGGTGAGTTTTTTTGACTATTTTGCAGTTTTTGAGTGAGGACGACGCATGCTGATGCCCAGCAGTGGATTTGGACACGACAAGTCCATCGAGATCCGGAAATACTCGCAGCTGCCGGAGGGCGAGCGCCCGGGTATCTTCTACGCTGGAGACGGTGTGTCGGATCTCTCCGCCGCGAAGGAGGGAGACATCATGTTCGCCAAGGCCGGACGTGACCTCGTCTTGTACTGCGAGAGGGAAAAGGTCCCTTTCACGACTTTCAACGACTTCAGCGATATCCTTTCTGTTGTGAAAGACGTCGTCTCTGGGAAGGTTAGCATCAAGGACGCCGCGACTGGTCGGGCTTGATAGAGGTGCGATAGGCCTAAATATCTCTTAGATCTGATCGTCCGATAGACATAGATGTGGCTTATAGATTTTCCACTGCAACTTAAACAAAAGAATTGCCAATCTAAACGGGGAACTTTTCTACCAGTGATTTATCGGACGAGAAGACGGCGGGCGGCCCTCCGCAGACGAGGCGCTGTTCTGCCCCCCAAAAGCGGCCGGGGCCACGGCTCGGCCTGCCGGTCACCGCATACCACTCTTGGCGATCTTGGCGCTCTTATCGATACCTAGAAAAAAATTGATAGCCAAACCTTGACAGGGGCCCAATTTCCAACGACGTCTGCCAATTCTGCGGCGCCTGCTTCCAACCATCTACCATTTTTCATCCTCAACAAACGAATTCTAATCATGGCACCCTCAAAGACAGTTGCCAAGCAGGGTGCTGCACCCCAATTTGAGGTCGATCCTGACCAGGTACGATGAGGTTCTCGAAACCTGCGCCCCTGGAATTGCTCACTAACACTGTCGCAGGCTCTCAAAGCCTCCAAGGCGCTTCTCGCCCACATCAAAAAGACGGCCAGCGAAAACGCTGCTAATGCCACCAAGAAGAATCTCCTCGACGACGCAGACGAGGAGAAGCCCCTCTCCGTGGCCGAGACACCAATCTGGATGACCGTCACCACCAAGCGCCACATTCACGACTCCAAGAAGCTACAGCCCGGCAAGATCATCCTGCCGCACCCTCTCAACAATGACCCTGAAGCCACCATCTGCATAATCGTCGCCGACCCCCAGCGTCACTACAAGAATCTCGTGGCCTCGGAAGAATTTCCTGAGTCTCTGCGCAGCCGCGTCACTCGAGTCATCGACTTGAAGCATCTACAGGCCAAGTTTAAGCAGTATGAGGCTCAGCGCAATCTCTACTCCGAGCACGACATCTTCCTCGCCGACGACCGCATCATCAATCGTCTTCCCAAGGCGCTGGGCAAGTCTTTCTACAAGAACACGACCAAGCGACCCATTCCCATCGTCCTTCAGACCAAGAAGCCGCGGGAGAATGGCAAGCCGGGCAAGAGGGTCAAGAAGGATCCCGAGGAGGTCAACTGCCGCCCTACGCTCGAGATTGTTGCTGAGATCGAGAAGGCCGTCGGCGCCGCACTCGTCCACTTGTCTCCCTCTTCCAACACCGCCGTCAAGGTCGGTTACGCCAGCCTAACGCCCAAGGCGCTGTCCGAGAATATCGTCAAGGCTGCCAGCGAGATGGCCAACAAATTTGTGCCAAAGACCAAGAACGGCGTCAAGAGCATCTTCATCAAGGGCCCCGAGACTGTGGCACTGCCCATCTGGCAGGACGCCGAGCTGTGGCTGGACGCGGAGTCGGACGTGATTGCCAAGGACTCGGAGCTCGCCAAGGCCATTGAAGCCAAGAAGGAGCAAGCCAACGTGGGCAAGAAGCGAAAGACGCTTAGCTCAGGCGAGGAGGAGTCTCCTGCTGCGGCGAAGAAGATCAAGAAGGATGATGTGCCTGAGGGTGATGACGACAAGCTCGACAAGCAGATTGCTTCGCGGAAGACGAAGCTCCGCAGCGCCAAGGCCAAGGCGAAGTCCGCCCTAGAAGACTAAGGGCTGCCTTGTGTTGTCGATTATTGCATTCAATGGCGTTGGGGAGTTCAGAGGGTAGCCAAAAAAATAATGCATACAGATACCTAGAGGACCTATATCTCTGTGGCTGGCGTTGACAGGGCTGCAGAGATTACAGTAGAGGACATGAAAATGCATCTCCCTTGCATCCATCTTACTTGGCTGTGATGCCTACGTCTCGCTTGTTTTTACGATCTTGATATTCCGTGACCACATGCTTCTCAAGCTCTTATGTACATCTCTTTGCAAAATTGGTCTTTTGTCTCAACTTCCAGCTCGGACCTGAGGCCTACCATTGACCGATGATAGAGTGTCATCTTGCTGACTTGCGCTGTGATCTTCCCCACATTCTAGAGTAGAGTCTTAGCGGGTTGTGCAGTCATTATGGTCCGATTCGTCCCGCGACTGATCAAAACTGTGTCATAGCTGAAAGTCGTCCCATTGTCTCTCCATTGCACTATCGGATAATTACACCCGGGGTGCCATATCATTCGAAAATGTGTGCTTGGTTTGGACTCTTCGTTCAGCTTCAAATCTCCCTCTGCTGGGACCTGTGTTGTGCTCTCATCAGCGTCATGGCGTTCCACGCGATCGGTTCTTCGATGTACCTAAATGCCTACTTAGATACCGAACACAATTTTAGGACAGACCACTGCAGCGGCTACTGATGATACGTAGTCACTCGGACAGAAGGAAGACGTGGCGCAAGTCGCATGTGCTTCATTCACAGAATATATAATCAACACACATGCAGAAATTGCAAGCGCTTGAGCACTCTTCGATTCCCCAGGCTGTTTTTGAGGCTTCAATTTCAAAGCCACAATCAATTTCTGTGTGATCGCGGCGCCTATCGGAAGAGGAGGTGCCTCTAGCTGACGATGTTGCCAAGCAAGACCGCCCCCCCCCCCTTCAATCCCAGACCCCCAGGCAGAGTTGATATTCCCCGAGAGATGAACCGTGGGAACGTTCAGTTTTTTTCGGTTTTTTTTTTTCGTTGTATATTCTCATCTGATAATCATCAACAGCATACAATACAACACTACGATCAACACGATATAGTGTTATATTATGAACTGGTGATGTTGCGTCTTAAGCAGGAAGACAACGCGCAATATGATTAGGACCCTGGGTCTGAACTCCAGCTTTTCCCAAATGGAATTGAGTAAGCTTGCAAGACTTCAGAGTCTTAAGTGAGATTGCCAATCCTTGATCCAAGTAGATCCAGCTACAAAGGGTCACTCGACGAAGACTTTGCGGGTACCATGTCAGTTGGGAAGCCTGTGGACGCAGGGTCTTATGGAGATGCGAGAAGGAGGGCTCTGACACATTGACATGGACAGGATTGGCCAGAATGGAGTGAAGACATGAAGACTAGTACCGGGAAAGAAGAGGGGTGCAGGCTACAAAATCGGAACATGTGGGATCGGTGCATCCAGTCTTTGAATCGAAGGTGTGGGGAGAGGGTACCTGACCTCCTACAATTATCAAAGCTAGTGTAGCGCAACAGCGTCACCGATCTGATCTGTTGACCTCTCAGTCTCATTGCATAGTCTTCAAAGCTCACAATCCTCGTCGTCCAGTGTTATCCATCTCCGAATCCGACAACGTTTCTATCAAACCCAGCCCGAGGTCTCCTCCCGACCGTGTTGTTATCCAGACTTCTTTCCACCCCGTCTTTCTCCAATCCCTCCTTGTTCTCGAATCCCAATGGAGGACGTGAACCGCGGAAAATCCGTTCCAGGCCACGGTGCAGATGGCCCGGAAAGACTGCCTGGTGGAACCTGCGGACCCCTTTCGCAGCAGGGCTCACCACCATCATCAGTCCCTATGCAGAGGGGACGTGCACAGTACCTCGAAGTACCTCGAACTCGCGAAGCGCAGCCCTCTGCAGCCATCACTGCCACTGCCAGTCCTGTGGCTCTTTCGGCAGAAGAGTCTCAGGAGTGGCATCATTTCCTAGAGGGACGATCCGGTTCCAACCCTCCTACACCTCGCCCAAATAATCCTTTTTCAACTTCAAAAACCGGGCCACCTACGCCTTTTCCAATCCCAAATTTGCGGGCATCACATTGACTTGTCTTGCCATGTCTCCGATCTCCCACTGGAGGATGACTGTCGGTATACATGTCAGGGAGACGGGGAGCAAAGCAAGGGGCTCGACAACAGGGTCTAAACCTCTGCCCTCGGATGGATGTCAACAATTCGATACAGCGACAGATACAAATTCGGCGAATCCTGATCTTTGGCAGGGCGGCAACGTTGGGTTTCCACGGCATGATGCGGCGCATTGGAATATTGTGCATCTGCGAAAGGAGCTGTGGCCTTCTCACGACGATGTTTCTATCCGAATGCCTTGATTTGACAAGCCTTTCAGGAGTGTTCTCGGGTTTTAACTACAAAAATTGGGGCTGGCGGAGTACAGCAGAAAAGACCAGCTATCTACGATGACCCATAGTAGAGCATAGCGAGGCGTACCGATGTGATGATACCCTAGTCCGCGAACAGATATGCGCACCGTCAAGTAGCGATAATTTTTAATCATAATCGGACATACCAGCTCAAGTCCTATCCATGACATTGTCATACAAATTAAGTTTCAGACAAGTCTATCCTCAAAATTGTTCGAGAGTGGAAGACCAATGGCGCGAGGGATTGAGACTCCGCTCTATCAAAACTCATGTCAAAGTAAAGATGCTTACTGGCAGGCACTAAGGCAATCCATAAACGCGGACACCTCAGCATGGCATATAGAACAAACGCCCTGCATGTTTCCTGTAGTTGTGATCCAGGAAGAAGAGCTCAAGTAGTGCTCGGAAATATTCATTGAACTGCGTGCTGATTCTAGTGGACAAGGCTCGAAAACCGTGGCTTCTGTTCAGCATCTTAAGCTTCTGGAATACAAGTCTCGATGCGCAAGAATAGGTTGAGCCATTTCAAGAGGAATACTATCGTTTGGAGCCATGTTGAGAAATTTGACGGACAACCTCTGTTCTAGGGATGATATCATAAGGAGTGCGAAGGCCATGCATGTTTGCCCCCCAGAACCTAGTTCAGCTCGGCGAAATTCGTATAGGCCAGCTCCGCCACAAAGGCCGCAGAAACCTTCACAAATTCCACCATGTAGTCGAAGTCAAGGTGATCGATCGTGTCGTTTTCCGTGTGAATGTATGGGTACATCTTGCTATCTTCCAAGAAGGCCGACTCTCCCAGGCCGGCCGACGGAAAGCCGTTGTCCCAGGCACTTGCGTGGTCGGAGCACTTGTAGAGACAGGCCATATCGCCAGCTGTTGCATCGGAGTAGTTTTCGATGACTTTCTTGGTGAATGCCGTTAGATTTGCATTTGTATGGTTCCCATGGACTGCGATGACTGGAGAGCCAGGCTCGTGACCGCCAGAGTCTAGATAAAGCATATCAGGTCAGCCAAGTCCAGGACATGAATTGAGATGTTTGACAGATCTTTCAACAAAGTGATAGCGATCGATAGACAGGGAGAAAAAAAAAATTCACTTACATCCGACCATGTCAAGGTTTAGAACGGCTTTGACTGACCGTGATTCATTGCGGAAAGTATCAAACACTGACCTCGAACCGACAAGACCAACTTCCTCAGCAGCCTAGAAGTGGAATTGGACCTCGTTCATGGGGCGCTTCTGTGCAAAGAGGTAACTCAGGACTTTCAACGTTTCAAGCACCACGGCAAAGCCCGAGGCGTTGTCGTCAGCTCCAGGCGCGATCATGTCTTCTGGTAAAGTGCCATTGAACATGGCGTCCACGTTGATTGAATCAATATGCGCCCCAATTATGATGACATCTTGCGATTTGTTCCAGTTGCCTTGGGGTAGGAATTTGGTAATGAAACTTTGCTGGGGGGTTTCGTTTAGAATGTAACGATATGTGACGACCTGTGTAGAATTCTGAACCTCGTCGAATGTATCAATTCTGTGAACAATCCAAGAGTCAGCAAAGAGAACCTCCTATCTGGGATAACTCGGAATGAAGCGATGTACAATTCCCCAACGGTTTCGAAGACAATACTTCTCACAGCAGTTGTGCCGAAACTGGAGTTGCAATGGCGATTTGGGAAAACCATTGTGCGAGGGGACCCTTTCGGAGGAACTGGAGTGGCCATCCACTCGGTGTTGTTGTACATGCGCTCTTTTACAATGCGAGGGAATACCAGATCCTGTAGCACCTTTTCCTGGTGCATCTGGTCCGGGTAGGCGACTGATGCGGGTGGCCACTCGGGGATAGCGGGCGCAGTGGCTGCTGTGGACGGACAGAACTCAAGGCCCAGCTCTGGAAGACATGGCGGGATCATGGAAGCGGCCATCCCGGCGAGGACGGTAAAGACCAAGAGAGGGGTGGACGCCATCGTGAGTGCGCGTGATTATGTATAGAGGGAGGAGCGGGAGGAAGACTTCTGTATAGGAGCAATAGGGACGACTGGGCCGTCACGATGATTTAGCGAGATACAGGCGACGAATGCTGACTGAGATATTGATAGCAGGTGGGTGGAGAGGATTAACAGTAAAACAGCACACAAGTCGAGAAGACCTGGTAACAGTATCATGGACTTGAAGGCTCCTTCCTCCCCTCCCGCCTCCCGATCCTTCCCCAGGGCCTGGGTGTTCCAATGCAGAGCACGTGCAACGCTACCGCCTGAACATATCGGAAGATATTGGTGGCTTTGCATGTTGTCAACCTCTTGCTGCGCAGATATGGACACGATCTCCCTCCCCCACTCCAACCTCCTCCGGATCGCTCGCTTTGGAGGATGAGATCCTCTAAGACGTTGCTTGTAGGAGACAACAATATCCATTATCTCTGTTAGGTCAGGATGCATGAGTGCCACCCTGTCTATTTCTTGACCGTGCAAAAAAAAAAAAGTCAAAACCGTCAAGTGTGGTCCTTGACATCTATGTGATGTTATAGGCATACGCCACTTCGAGATCGATATTCAGCCACATCGGAGGAGTAACTACCCCCAGTTGCCTTCAACCTTCCGGACCGGAGCTAGCAAGACCTGGATTCAAATGGCATAACTCCAGGTGGAATGAAGAGACCACATGAAAACACCAGTCCCTTTCGACCCGTAATAAACCCTATGTTGACTTTGAGTCGACTCGTGAGCCACGCCGCAATCGCTTGGCCAAGGCTCTCCCCACCGGAAGATGGCGCTGCAGACCATGCAAGTGGTTCCACCCCACCTGGCCTCCTGGCGAAATCTGGGGATACAACAGGTTTCTTTACACAGGTTGCTCCCATGAGATATATAGAAGGATCAATTTGAGACGTAGCGGAACAGTACTGGCTCGCCTCAGGGCGTTGACAGCTATGCCC
>JAPEVC010000444.1:0-12393 GCA_027946555.1 Gnomoniopsis sp. IMI 355080 | reverse complement strand
GGGGAGGGGGTGCGTACTCCCGGGAGACGCGGTGGAACGAGACGCGTCGTGAAAAACGCGTCTCCGCTCGGTGGGGTCGCGTTGAGAGCGGGGGATACTGAGCCAATGGTATTATACGGTTTGAGGAGGGTGTGGGCACATGCTCCCTCGACCGAACGCGCTTATCCTTGTCGCGGCCCGGGGTGCGGTGGAGAAGATGATCCGGACCCCGGGCTTGCCTGACCTCGTGTCCGGAACATTCTCTCTACTGCCACTTTGCGAGGTATGGCTTGCGGCCACGGACTTTTTCTTGTCGCTGCACGATGCTCTTTGGAGATGTCGTGGAACATGGCCCCAGCCTTCCACAATATAAGTAGCGGCTACTCTTGCCTGCGGGGTCGCAGATACGCTTCACCAACGTCGCAGCAGAGAGGCTGGAGCCGTCTCTCTTCCTGCACGGCTGCAAGTAACCTCCTACATAGTAGACAAGCGCCTGCACCCCTAATCAAACCACCCCAGCCTTTGTCATTTTGTTCGTTGTCCAGAATCGCTGAACGCCTAAAGACTGGGATCTTGAGAGCCCAGAGCCCCTGTCGTCACCCGGGATCGTTTCGACTCGGAATCGTTGGGCAAGGGCATCTTTTGAAGTCAGTGACATGTCCCGTCATCAGCTTGAGCACGAAGGGCCAGCTGCTCCGCTTTTGCCACGTCGACCGGGTGACAAGGACGAGGCAGCGTCTGCCATGATCAATGTCAGTGGACTTGAAACATTCCCATGGGCTTGACTGGCTGTCCAACGCGGAAAACACCTCGACTCCTCTTTTGTGCCAACTCCGGAGGCGCACCCGAAAGAGTGGGGAGGCGGTGGAGGAGGAGCACCCACGAGGCCACGCCGCCATGGCCACCGCGCATCGCGAGCGCAATGCACTACAGATTGCATGCAGTGACTTCCTCGTCATCATTACTCACATGGTATTTCTACTTTTCCTTGTCATCTTGCCCTCGTCTGACAAGCCTCTGTGTGAATCTGTCCATATGTACGTATGTACATACACGTTCCGAGGAGCGAATTGCTCCGCTGACAATTTCCGGGATTTCACGGCTTTTCGACGTCTACATGTCAGCATCCCCTGCCCGGACTCCCTCCCATCTTCCCCTCCCGTTCCTCGATCTGGACATCTGCAACCCGACGTTGCCATCAAACAAAGCGAATCGTCCTGCGCCCTGGACTGTCGCACCGGCACCAACCGCTCTCGATATGGCAAGTCTCCTCCCAAGTGGGCCCCCGGGAATGCGAGCGCACAGGCTGGCAGCATAATTCTGAAGGCTGAACGAAGGAACCTGCCATCCGGATTTTCCTCAAGGCTGAAAGGTGGATGTCTGTTCTCACGCTGGTCAAGGGTCCCTATTGTCTTCTTTTCCTTCTGTCGGCGGATCCGGGGGCGATGATTCGGGCAGTTCTTGAGAACCTTATATGGCAAATTCGTCATATAAGGCTGGCCCGTTGAGCAGACGTGTCACATCGCGTCACAGGAGAACGCCACACGAATTAGCGATCCGTTTTGAGTGACAAGGAACATTCGTTGCATCGCCGAGCTTTTCCAATGCCTTTGACGGCAACCGCACAGTAACACCAATTTCGGCCTTTTCAACCTTAAACCTCGCCTTCAGCCTTGGTCGCGACCTAACGCGGGCGGTCTCAATCCTCAAGGTCCGAAGCAAGCAACAGCAAGTGATGCTGTAATCTCGGCGGAAATTTCAAATAACCCAAAATTAAAGATCAAGCTTTATTGCCTTTCTCTCACGAGCCGGCTCAAATCTCATTTCATCCACTCAAGCAGGGAGTCCCAGGATAGTTGTGCGGCTCAGGGTCCTCAGGGTCTCAGGGTCTCCCGGGAGCTAAGCAGCCTCCCCGAGTCCAAGGAGAAACGAGGTTGGCACCCGTTCCGGTCCCAGTGTTCGGGTTCGAGAATTTTTCTCTCGCCTTCTTGGCGTGCTTCACATGATGAGCCCAGGCAGCTGTTCCGCAATGTGTCCTACTTTCGTGACACGTGCAGACGCGTCTACATTACTTGTGCGGCATGAACATTGTCGTACATCAGGTTCCTGATGGACGTGCATCATGGTCGATCTTGGGAATTTGAACGCTGAGAAAGTGGGGCGAAGTTGCATTCACTCGTCTGAAGTTCTAAAGCTATCTTCAGTAGTCTGTGGGCATTGAACCCAATTCCAAGCCCAGACCGAGTGGTTAATACCCAGGCTATTGTAACGTCAACCATGAATGTACAGGTACTTGCCACTCCTCACTCTCATTTTGGATATCACTCAATACTTCTCTATATCCATTCCCAGATGCAAAGGATGCCTGGTTGTCATCTATCCATGGAGGGATCAAGGGGCTTTTCCAAGTTCCGTTATGCCCTATTTCTTACCTAGCGATGATTTATTGCGAATCCATCTACGTAGCAGAGACGGCCAAAGAGACGCGTCGTCGCGTGTTGACCAAGCCTTCTGGCTCCTAGCTCCAGCCACACTGCTTCATTTCTCGGTGGCAAGTGTCAGGGGCTCATCAATGTCTCTATCATCGATTGAGAAGGGTGGCTAGGAAGGCTGGTCGACGAGAAATTTACTCGTACTGAGGTAAGCATCATGGGCCATCCCTCCATCGTCTCTGATCCTTTGGACCCCTACTTTTTCGCGGAGCTTGGTTCGGATTCCGGGGGCGTCGTTCCAACTCGCGTTAAAGAGTTTGCAGCACCCTACACAGTGACGCGACACACGCGCAACCCAGATCCTGCATGCAATGAGGTCAGTGAGGTCATTGGAAGCCAACGGCTTAGCATGACAATATTTTGTGCTCTATAATAACTATGCATGGCGTCGAGATGCCGTTCCCTTTGCCTCCTCCCCCTGCATTTCGCATTTGCCACTATTACATTGCGCCGTCCAACTGATCGTCGTTTCGGAAAACTTCACGGGTTGGTCTTGCTTGCTGAAAGAGCGAGGTTTATTATGCAAAATCGGGACACGGGGGATTGCATTCTGTGCTATACGTGTTCCAAGGGAGCTGACCTCACAATGGTAGCAGCCTCTTCAGACCCACAAACATCTCAAGATATGTCTGGGAGCTGCGCGCCTCGCCGTAAAAGTGTGGAGCCTCTCGCTTATACCCTCCCAGAGCTGCCCACACCAAACGAAGCCGGTCCGGCCCGTGCCGAGTATTCTTTAGTCACTGTTTCAATATCACATCGACTTTACCTTCAGGCGACTTATTCGTGGATGAATATGCTGCGGACAAGGTGGAAGCGACTCAAAGCGTTGATCCAAGTGTCCTCAGAGCACTTCACTGGAGACTGGCGCAACAAAAGAATGCAAGCCAATAAACGAAGGGCGTTTTGTCACCGACTGATATTTCTGTGATCAGATCCGTGAGGCCTGTTCCGCCGATGACGATGGGAAGGACAATCATCTGGAGTGACAGCTAAACCACCTGGGAAGCATACTAAGAATCTCCACGTACGCTAAGTCGCGGTAACTTGTCGCTCGCTTCGCTAGCATTTTCAGGGTGACTGCAAGGGTGTCATGGAAAGGACCCACGCCGAGCCTGGATGGCATGGACGTCACGCGTTTTTGACCATTGTGTCATCGTATCATCGAGACTTCACCCCATTGAAAGCAACATGCCAAGAGATACTCGGTTTCTGTGCCGTAGATCAGCACATGACCAGCAAGAGGTGGTTTGAGCCTCACGCTGGATCTCAAAAAGTTCCATGATTACGCCAAAGGTTGGGCCGGGTCGGTAAAGGGTCCGCATTGGTGGTCTCGGAGTCGAACTTGGGCTCACGATCTTCTAGGTAAATTGCGATTCGGGCAGTAAGACACCATAAGAATCTATGATACGAGTGACCACTATGGTGGGTAAATCGACGTGGCAAGTCTTGGAAGCATTCATTCAGGAACCAATCGCGGATGCCTACCTAGGTCTCCGAGGTAAATCGATACAATTTTCAAGGCCTCCTTCATCGCCACCCAGTCGCAAAGGGCGATGTCAGAACTACCTTCTGACGGTCAAGTCAGCGATCTCCTTAGTAAACACCTACGAACATTGTTTCCAGACACCAGGGGCTACTGTATTACGCTTTTCTTCTTTTGTTTCTGACTTCAGCCATGGTAGAGTGAGTAGTCGTGAGATACCTGGAAGCACATAGGCTTGCACAGTACAGTCAGTACCTACCTACGTACATGTAAGGCAGAACTTTAGGAAACGGGATTGCACCACACCGCGCCTTGTTTTGAACAAGACACCGCGTACACCTAAGTAATAGGACATGCACCGAAGTCTGGAGACATCAAATCATGACTGGAAGTGTACAAGCTTTGTCGAGTCTAGGCAAGATACGGGCCACTAGGACATTCGGTAACCCTAGCGCTGTCAACCACATTGTGGTTTGGCATTTATGCATCAATCCATTTGTCTGGAAGTAATTTTCAGGTAATAGTACTAGGTTCTCTACTCCAATATGGTAATCCGTCTTATCCACTTCACTGCGTTCCGCGGCACTATTGACCTTTTTATTCCTTTGAGTTATCGCCACCGCATAAAAGAGACTAGGAACCGTCCGCCTTCCGAAGTTTACATCCAGAAGGTGTGAACTCATGATGTGCATCTATCTGGTTATCACGATGACTGCACAAGCAGCCACTTCAGAGATCTGATATCTATGGCATGAGGTGTGGTTGCGCCACAGCCACATCGAAACAAGGTTATTTGGCAAAGCCATGTCAGCATGGCCAGCTCACATTGGCTGCGGGTTGCCCCATCGGCTAGCAATGCAACGCTGTTGTTCAGAAGGCTGCCTGCAGTTCTCGATTCTCGTGCACCAAGACGTCACCACCCACCGACGTCATTTGATCTCCTCCAAGTTTCCAGGTGATACAACGCCACAATATGGGATCAATATAGATATTCGATTGAGCAAGCACCAGCAAGGTACATTATTGATTCCCGAATACAGGCATCCACCATATTCTATCGTGCCCTTGGCTTTCTAAATTATATCGTCTCTTCAATATGCCCTTCTGGTCAAAGTCGCAGGAAAAGCCTGCTGAGGACCCGGCTGCGGACCGGGCTCCAGAGCCGTCTGATGAGCCCATTTCAGCAGACCCAGGGCAATCTGAGCCCTCCCATGCTGCTCCATCTGCTGCTACGAACACACCTGCACCAGAAGACAAAGACGCAGCTTCTGCACCATCCGGTTCTACCTGGGGATCCAGACTCAACACCGCTAAGCAGTTGTATGGAACCGCAAATCAGGTGTACACTGTCGCTCAAGCCGTTCCCCAAGCTCGGGCAGCCCTGGAGCCCTATTTGACTAAGGCTTCGACAACGGAGGACCCAAAGTCTGAGACAGTGGCTATTGCAGAGTCTACAGACTCTACTCAAGGGACTCTAGAGTCGCCTCCGCAGACTGAGAAGGAGGCTTCCGATATTAAATCGGAATCTCACGCGGCCGACGACACCCCAGAGATCGAAACACCTCCTCAGCCTCTTGATGAGACCGAACTTCAAGGTGATGCAACCAAAGTCAGCTCAGAATCTCCTCTCGAGGGAGAAGAGACCCAAGAAGATACAGCTGAGGGTACAGCAGCTGTCCAAGACGCGGAATCTCCAAATCCAACTCCTGAAGCCAAAGCCGAAGAGCTCACTGGCTCCCCTAATCCTCCCGGCACGAACTTGAGCTCTACGTCAGCACGATCTGTTGAGGTGGCAACTGCGCAGGATTCGTCCTCGAAGGACATTGCTTCTCAGGATGGAGCTGATCACAAAGATGCAACACCTATGGATGCTGAAACGAGAACCAAGGCCGAGGCCCCGGAAATATCTGAAGAAGGCATAGGCTCTGCTACTGAAAAGCAGGCGGAGACTGCTCCTACCGAAGATGCAGCTTCGGGAGACGCAGCTGGCAAGGACACGACAAATACCAAAGACGTATCGGCTGCACCATCTGGCACGGAGGCCGAGGAAAAAGTTCCAAAGACATTTCGAAAAGGCCTTGTCTTCGCTAGAGAACGAGCTGAGAAAGACTCACCTGACATGGAGGCAGCATCCAACGATACGTCTGTTCCCGGGGAGGCACCAGCTGTGCATGCTGGCAAAGTGCCAGAGGCCGAAGACGAGGCTCCAGATACAAATGACAAGACCCTGAACACCAAGGAAGATACACCGTCCGCTTCTACCGAAGAGCAACCACATGCAAACGACGAGGCTGCTCAGCCTATTACCATGGTGAATGAGGAATCGATTAGCCAATCTGAACCATCATCAGGAAAATCTGCACCTGAAGTCCCGGAGTCTACTGGACTCCCAGGCAGTGAGAAGCCTGACACTCCACCCGCTCCAGAATCAGATACGACGCGAACACCGCCAGCCTCCAACCCGATCTCACAGCCTGAACACCATTCCATCGATACCACTGATGCTCGCCCCGTCTCGTCTACCCACAATGTCGAGTCAACTCAAGACTCAGAAGCAACCTCAGATACCAGGACTCCATCGGAACCCCCTACAAATGACGAGTCTTCCTCCAAGCCTACGCAAACCGGCTCGGCCACCCAAGAGACTCAGGAACCATCATCTGCTGAAGCTCAAACCTCCACAGCCACGCCAGACCAAGCTGATGGGTCAGAGCCTGTTCCTGCGACACAGCAGCCCACACCCGAGGAAGTCGAGAAGGCAGCCGAGGCAGCGAAAGCCGCAGCTCGCCTTCAGAGCACAGCGGACACACTCTGGGCCCAAGCACGCGCTGTTCGCGATCCCGCTGAGCGTGAGAGACTCTGGCGGGCCGCGTATAACAAGGAAGTTGAAGCGCACGGCCAGTCAAAGAAGGCCCGAACTATGGCCTCTGGCTGGGGACAAGGTGTGCTCTCTGGTGTCGGTATTAGCGCTGCTGTAGGCGTTGGTCTTGGTAACGTTGTGGGTGCGTTGCTGAGCGGGGTTGTGTCTGTCCCTGGCTCTCTGATCGGGGCTGGAGTGGGCGCCGCCATGGGTCCGCTGGTGAAGCTAGGTGGCTACGGGGGAAAGGATGAGAAGAGCAAGGAGAAGGAGAGGCCGAAGGAGTTTGATTGGGAGGAGGATTTGTCGGATGATGAGGAGCATCAGCAGATCGTCGATGCCGTTCGAAAGGATGAGGCGACCGCAAAAGGTGATACTAAGGCCGAGGAAAGCACTTGATAAGTAGTCCTACGATCTATTAAACAATTCTTATGCAGAAGCTATTCATAGATGAAAAATAGTGTTGGTCCCGACTTGGAAGATGGGCATATGCAATTGGGAACTTTCTTGAATTTACGCGAGTGCTGGGTGGGAGCGAGCGATACGATCTCGAGGAGAAAAAACGTACTTGAAGGTTTCAATTGCCAGTCTCGATATTCCATCGATACAGCAAACGCAATCCAGCGTTCTTTTCGCGTTTCACCGGCCACGAAGGGCACCCCCCCCCCCCCGGGTCAACATCGAGCACTCTGTAGGCTGCCGTAGTTAATGCTGCTCTAGCCATTGGCCGACGACCTAGGAGTACCTAGGTAGGCCCGCCCACCTTGTACTCCGTTCTAGTGTCAGTAGCAGTCGAACGCCCACACAACATCTCGACACATTTCATCTTACGCAAATTCTCCCCTTTAGACTTACTCAGGGTTTGCGTTGGTCTTCTGTGCACGTAGCTGACGTTCCATGTCTTGCATTCCCAGTTCGAAATTGCCACAGGATAGAGGTGAAAACATGAAGCCAAGTGTCGGTGTGATTCCTGGTAAATATGAAATCAGTAGCGGTACAATGTTCGAATCATGTACTTGTTGAATTATGAGGCAATAGTCTTATACAAGAGGCTTGTATTGCGATTGGCCTTTTGTTCATCAGAGACTGCTTGGCTAGGAGCAGGCATGCAATAGCTCGCTTCAAGTAAGGAATGTAAAGTATCCAAGATCGTCAAACCCATTGATTCCGGCTACGCAGGGCCCCTAGAAGAGATCTGTCCGGGACGCAGCGGCTTGCAAGCATGTGCAACAGCTAACACATGCGGCTTGACCATTTCAGCGAAGCAATCGAATTGGCCGTGTGTCCTTTTCCGAGGTCAGACCCTGGAGGCCTCGTCAATTGTTGCCATTGGGTCACCTCTACGTAAAGTGTGTGGTTCATTCGAGCTAGAAATGAAATATACTGCAGTACGTTTTATCCAACTAAAGCTCTACTGAGGAGGCCTTTGAAACGCGGTATGACAAGCTCTTGGCCGCTGACATAACTACTACTGTAAGTACCTTTGAGTATTAGGGGTTTGATGCTTTTGAAGAGTATCTTAGCTCGCATCCAACGCTGCCTCATCTGATCACGTTGATGGCATTGGTAGGTCTGACCGCAATCTCAGAATTGTCTTGCTACTTGTGTTGTGGATGATATCCAAAAGATGAAAGCTTCACAGTTTCCTTAGAAACCCGACAAGACCAAGTCTGTTTTTATCAACCAAGGATACTATTCCGCCAGCAAAGCAGATGTTCATTTGACACGGCTGAAGTAGTCGGTCGGTCCGCTCTACAAAACAAAATGGAATGTGAGAAGCACTTGGTTACTTAGGTACTCATTCTTTCGCTAACCGTCAGCTCACTTCAGGCTCCCAAAAAGCTTTGCAGGGCACGGACTTGCCATTCCGAATCGGGAACTTACAGCATTAATCATGCTTGGAGGTACCCTGCGGGCAAAGCCGCCTGCGTTGGACCCGTTTCATTAGGGCTCTCGTGCGGGCTGAAGGTGAACTACCTACCTAGGTACCCAGGTAGTTAGGTAGGTAAAAAGTAGAACCGGTGAGTCTGAAGACACGGATAATCTGCCAAGAGAGCTTTGTTTGGTAGCTCGTACTAGGACGGAGCTTTTCGACATATTGTCGGTCCATGGGCAAGAAGCGTACTAATTTCCATTGCTGAAGACCTCGGGAATCATAAGTGCGGGTTTCTGATACCAAGAAACGTATTAGTGAATTTCGAAGATCCAATGTGGTCCTGAGAAAGTTGGCTGCGTGGCATCCATTACGGAAACAACCTTATAAGTAAGGAAAACAAGGCCAAACGCGCGAAATTCGTTTCAGCATCGTAACCAGCTCGAACTACTGCGACGTTGTCTTGCGAGGTATAGTTTATCAGGAGGCACAGTGTCCGCTCGCATTTGTCGCCACAGATTTATCCAAGATGTCCAACAAAAGTTTGTTTATCCCTAAACATCAACCTTCACTGATTGAACTCTCTCTCAATACATTGTTTTGCATCATGACGTATATACTGGAGTCGTTGGTCCATAATCCTCGCAAACCACTCTGGCGTGTTCGGGACACATATACCAACCTCAAAATGCCACAAGATCAAGACTATCTAGCTTCGTTAACACTTGGGTCGCAAGCACGCTGCAATGTTCATCTTCCGCACCCAGAAAGAAATGGCAAATACGTCCATGTGCTCGCTTGTGGACCCGCCAGCATGGTGCGCGCTGTATATAAAATTCGTCTATTAATCCCCCGCACGGGTAGACGCTACTCATTTAGGAAATCGTCTAATTATGAGACCTTTATCATCTGCTGGTATATGTAGTACGCATGCGTGAGCGACCACGTGTGCCTAGATCTTGGGTAAAATCTTGATCACACATGGGGAATTTCATGACAGTCACAACCAATTACAGAAGGCGACAGCAGCTCGGGAATCGAAGGCATTTAATCAGCATGCGCAGGGTATTTTCAGACACAGTGGTAATAAGTAATCGTAAAACATTGCCTGCGTTTTACGAATGATTGCTGTTGATCGATGCGGCCAGCACCAAGTCAAGCTACTTAGGTACCTCTTGGAATTTTCTCACTGACACAAGTCAAAAAGAAAAAGAAAGAGAAGAAGATTGATTTAAAAGAGAGTGCTGTGAGAATTGCGTTTCTGAATGCTAACTGCCCCGTCAAGGCAGACATTAACTTCCTCCATCTTGCGTCTATCAACTTCATCCCTCCGGCTCCGGCTCCTGTGCAGATTGAATATCCTCATATATACTCTCTGTGCGTATGGTAGTTTGTACAGAGATTGAGTTTGATCCAGAATCTTCAGCGTGATGAGCTGCTGTTGAGTCTCTTCTGCTAACGATATTTGTCTTGACCGTCGGCTTCAAGAACTCTAAAGATATGGGGGATATGCAAGAATCCAACCAGCCCGTGCTTCTCCGCTTGTAGGCTACGTCATCTTTGACAAGAATTGGACTGGGGCGCTCTATACCCGTTGCTGGAAGCGAGATGCATTCGCCCAATTTGATGATTCGGTAGCCCCTGTGGTCACTATTGGAGTGTGACGACTTACTCAACACTGGTGAATATTTGTCGAGGTACACGCGACTTGGGTTGTGGCCGATTCCAAAGCCTTTGAAGAGTGGTCGCATCGTCGCAAGGCAACCCGCCATGATGCCCAGACTCGGTTCCAGTACAGACCAGAGGGCCACATCACTAAAATGCGATTGTCAATGTCTGAGAGTATCATTTGAACCAAAACGAGCTCTTCAAACTCACACTGTCTCATATAGAAAGTCGGGTGACACTGATAGGACTCTGACGAACGGTATCCTCACAAGCAATGCGAGGCCAGCGACAGATCCCATGCCCAACAACAGTGCAACCACAACCTTGGTTCTGTTATTGAGTTGAACGTTCCAAAGCATAGCAATTGGAAGCCAGGCGAATACCAAGTCGCCGAGTGCGCTGATAGCGCTGTGTGCGATGGTCACGTAAGGCACGACCGTAATGGGCATGCAGTGCCCTTCCAGCCCGAGCACCTGGTCGTAGAAGTAGGAAGGCGGGTCGCACTGAAAAGAAACCACGAAAGTAAAGGCGATGCTGATGATATAGATGGCTGAGAGATTGATGAGTATGATCCACTTGTGGTAAGGCACCGCGGAGACCCGAAGGAGAAATAAAGCGACCGAAGTCCGGACCATTGCTGAGACAGGCGCATACATAATCTCCGAAATATACCAGGTCTTGAGGCCTATGTATATTTGATTCGTAGTAAGATCCGTAATGTGCCTGCCCGCTCCGCCATAGACAACACCATAAATGGCCTCAAAGCTATACCCGGTGTACCCAATCTGGAAAGCAATCAGCAAGAAGTGGAGGCAGCAGCACCAAGTCTAAAAGTCACGAACTATTGAGGCGAACATCCACCAGTCGTCTGCGGCGATGTTCCGTATCATGTAGTACCGAACGTATGCTCGAAGAAATACCTGTTTATGGGTTGTCAACAAGTGTGCAGTCAACCTAGAAGAGCACCTGACTAGCAGCATACAAAGATCCAAGCAAGTACGAGGACAGTAGTGAGGACGAGAAAAAGGTCCGCTCCTCGACCCATCGCCCTCAAATCCCTCGCCATGATTTGGGCGCCCGGCGCAGTGGCTGAAGACGTCAACGCTGTTGGTTGCATATTAGAAGATAAAAGTCAGTCTGCTCCTGTCTTGTCAATGAGTGATTGTAGTCGTAGCGACCACTCCATGAAGATTGTCGTCGCCAAGTAAGTCTCAGAAGGAAAGAGGTTCCGTGCGCTACAACCAAGCCCGATAGGGACACATCCAATTCATATACTCCGCTGTGGTGACTTGGCAAGATGGGTTAAAGAGTACTGCCTTACGACTATGATAGTCCGACGACCGGCCCTAGCATGGGCCTGGTGACACTAGGTTTTCCATCAAGCTTGCAGGGGCGAAGCAGATCTTATCGCAACGAATGGTACTGTTTCAACACCGTGATGTCAAGATGCGAGTGGACATGATGCTGGCAGCTCGGCCACCAGCATCCCGTAGGGCGCCTTGTTTGTACAGTGCAGAAGGGAGAGGACTGGCAGGTATGATCAGCACATTCTGTATCATACATAGTACTATGTAGTATATAGCACTGGTGATTCTGCATACGACGATCCTGACCTCTGTAGACGAGCCATGTCAGGTCCCTGGGCTCTCACCTCGTCCTAGCCTTGGTGCTAGGGACCATCCCAGAAGCCACGAATCTTGTGAGAGTGTAAGTTTGCGCGGCTGACGTACAGAAACAGCTAGGTTCAATTTTTAAGCTTCAGAAAGAAATTGAAACGTTCTTGGCCGAAGGAACCAGCCTGCACGGGTGTCGTTTAGTTTGGTATGGGAACTTAAAAAGGTCGGCAAATCTTGGGATGAGCGCCAGCAAGGAAATGGAACAGGAGTCAGCTGGGAAGCAAACCTTATACCTGAAATTTGATCAACTAAGTTTTTGCAGTAGGCTGAAACATGACTTTCAGAAGCGGCGACTACGAAACGCTGAGAAAATTACTGCTTGACTTCTTCCTCTTTCTTATGGGGTTGTGGGGGTCTTTTTGGGG
>JAPEVC010000443.1:0-12439 GCA_027946555.1 Gnomoniopsis sp. IMI 355080 | reverse complement strand
CCCACCCCGAGAGAAGGCAGATACTCATGGAAAGGTCATAATTCGATAGCCGCGCGAGGCTCGAAGATCCGGAAAATTACCGCATCGTCATGACTCTGTCGCAAACGCTGCGGAGCGGGCATCTGCACCGAAGCGGACCATTTGCATAATTGTTTATTGCGCAAGCATTCTGCGAGTCAAAGTTGCACAAATTTTGTCGCGCTTCTTCCCCTTCGCGCTGCTCGTATAAGACAAGCTTTTGTTTTGCCCTTCCGATATAGGCGCGTTTAAGGTTTTTCCAAGTCTACCTGCTTGACACAAGATTGAAGTTACTACAGATTACCTCGACGTGCTTGGGGTGGCTTCCCGTCCCGAAAGCATGTTGTACAGACGTTCTAGATCGTTGTGGCCCAGGCTTGGTTGCCTTGAAGATCTGGGGGGGGGGGGGAACAGCCCACGACAGCGGATCCTGGGCGGGGACCCCCCCGGAAGGATGATCCGTGGTTGACAGGTTCACTGCCACTTTAGGACGCCTGCAGATGACGTGGATAGGGTTTGGGGGAAGAGGATACGCTGTCTAGGCGCTGAACGTATGTTTTGAGTGAGCAGATAAACACGTTTGTTTAGCACACGACCTGCAGTCAGTTGGTGACTGTATTGTGATAATCTGAGCACAGCAAGAGACACATCGTGGTGGTAGTGACAAGTCGACCCAGTCTGTCATGTGTCACAAAAAACAGGCAGTGCTGCAGGAGCGTTGCAGCAGATGCCAGATGCCAGATGCCAGATCGAGTACCTGCGCGCATTGCCAGACCGTATGACGTCCCAGCCTTTAAACGTGGCAGCTTTGACTCCCGTTTCTTTTGGGCAGTTTGCTTGTGAACGACAAGATTGCTCTACCAACTTGCTTCATCAAGCATCTCTGTGATCGCATTGCTGCATAGCAAACACTGTATAGTGCAGTTCTAGGCCTAGGTCTACACGAGCGGAGGCGAGGACCGTTCCTTTGGATGCCCAGGCGGGCTGGCGGGCCAGGTGTGATCTCACGTCACATTGCGGCTTTCTCCAAGGTTTTTTTTCTTTCTTTTGTTTTGGCTTTCACACAGACACAGGATTGGGGGGCGGAGTGGCGAATGGGCGATTTTGATTGCTTGTCGTCTTGCCGCCTCCCACCCAGCGGGCGCCTTGGCTGCTGCAGCTGACGGGGATCACCGGCCCTATCCTACCCGCCCATCTACACCACCCCTCCCTCGCATATGTGTGACCTGTTTCGGGCTGAAGTGTGTTGAAAAATTTGACAACCCTCTTTCAGCAGAGTTGCCAGACACGGCCAGATGCATCAGGGGTGGGATGGGAAATCAGACACACACTCCGTCGTGGATGGGTTGATCCCTACCAGAACGAGACCGGCCCCGATCGACGGCGCCGCACATATCGGTTCACCATACCGATAAGACGCCCCTCCCTCCGCGTGGGCAAATATCACGTCAACTTATGGTGACGGTCCGTAATTGACAAGAAATAAAACAGCTGCTGTCCGCAGAACAGCAGGCTGCAGGAGTGGAATCGGACACTGACTGACTCATCTTGTAAATTCATCATTGCGATTAAGGCTCCGCAGCGTATCCTCACAGCCTCACAGCCTGGTCGGCATACACGAATTTACATTCTATTTGAGAAGAGTATCTGTGACTATCCAAGAGCCAAGACGTGTTCCATCCCTTTTGGTTCTTGCATACCTCTCAACCCACATCTCATCTTCCCCGGATTTGCGACGAGTCATACCAGCCGTATTAGGGTGGCCTGGTCCGACCAACACACCTCACCTGACCAGGCATCGCTTGGGGGCCCTCCTTGAGCCGAGCCTCGCTGCCTGCGTGCGCGGGTGGCTTCGAGATCATATATCAACGCCACAAGACCCTTGCTTTGCCTCGGTGTCCTTCATGGTCGCTGCCTCCTTTCCCACTTTCATCATTTGAGCCCAGATCTCACTTATTAGAGTAGTTTGATTCTAATACATATCTTTCATCATGTCGAGACCATCCTTTGACCGAGGCCAGTCCAACGTGACTGATTGGCTCAACGGCCACTACGAATACATGTCTCCAGACGAGTCGGACAAGGGCACCAAATCGTACCCTTATATCAGACCAGAACGATTTCAGGCCACAACACCAGCCGCATCGGAGGAGAGCTCATCCAGGGGCAAGACTCACAGTCCTAGAGAATCCCGGTCCGCTCCCCGGCACGACCGGCCCCCTACACCCCCGTCCGAAGACGAAATGGACCGGGTCCGAGCCCGCGAGCGAGAGCAACGCCGCTCCGCTCGCAAATCCCGCTCTGCTTCCGGCGCCCGCAATCACGACGCAGACAAACGCGTAGCACCGCGCGAGCATCATACCAAGGAGTCCCGCTATCCACCGCGAACAGACCGCGGGCGTCCGCCTCGCAGACCACCTATGAAAACCGCAAGCACTACGCCGGACTTTAGAGAAGACAAGGAGGATGGCCGCCGCCACCACCACCACAGACGCTATTCAAACTCATCCTCTCCACCGCGGGTCCGGGAGGATAAGTCCAGCCGGCACTACCATCGTCAACGGAGCGGCGAGGACGATGATGTGCGTTCGTCGCGGGGAGGACACAGAGACCATCGCGACAATCGTGAGGCTCGCACACACTACAGCGGGGGCAGCAAGGCTTCGACGACGCATTCCTCGTCGTCCGCAACCAAGGCGCGAGGAGGAGGAGGAGGCAAGGAAGCTGTCCCTGTTGCATATGCTGCCGCCGCTGCACCACCAAAGGCTCGCCGGAGCAGCTTTGCGTTTCTATCGGACCCTCGGTTCGCGACAGCGGCACAGGCCGCTCTCACGGCTGGTATGTCGGCGGCTGTGGGCGCCGTGGGCCAGCCGAATGCTGGGGTGAAGGTTGCCCAGGCGGCACTAGGGGCTGCGGCGATGGGAGCGCTGAAGAGCCCCGGGCCGGAGAAGGAGAAGGAGAAGGCAAGGTCTAGTGATCTTGGGCGGAGGGACTCGAGAAGGAAGAGGTAGTCAAGTTTCGACTGGCATCGAGGTTTCCGGGACGAATCTCCGCTCTAATAATTGGTGAGCGGGGCGGTTTTTGCATTCTACGCGTGGGAATAATTTGGTTGGTTTCGCAAGGCATATATTGTGGCTGCATTTGATTCTTTCTCAAGACCGACGCCCGTTCTGATTTCATTGATACCTTTTTGTTTTTTGGACATCCAAGTTCATCCGCAGTTTTAGCATAGGATATTCATGCAAGGCATCTGAGGGAGCACATAGACGTTTGACATCAAGGCCGGCGGCAACGCGGTATCAATATTCAGATTTCATGAGTATCCAGGCAGATAGTTGATAGATCACCAAAGCAATTTCCGATATATTCTACTACAAATAACTTCTGCCCCTTCGTAGACTCCAGAAGCTGCAGCATGCTTGATGTCGAGGACCAGTGCGTCACTCTGGCAACCGCGTTGAAGCTTTGTGCGTCTGTTAGATCTCACTTTAACTAAGGACAAAATCCTTCTCCAATCTCGCCACTTCACGTGGCGCATTTTGGATTTAGTATTTCCGACTTGCTTTTTAACAATGGATACCTAATCATTGATCAACAGCCGCACCAGCGCGCGCATGGTGAACTTTCCGCTCGTTGAGTTCACAATACACTTTGTGCTATATAGGGTAGCCACAAGAACACGAGATTCCAGTAAACGGATTGAAAAAAGAGCATCAGCGGCTCTGAACTGCGCATCCACCTGGCTAGATCGGGCGATGCCCCCAAGAACCTGTCCGGATGGACCTCATTTCGACGCATTTGGCTCAGGGTGTGGTGTGAGGAAAACCTCTTCCAAGTTCACGCCCATTCCACGGCGGCAGTGAGAGCGGGCGTGCGCCTGCCAAATCTTGGGAAGAGCCTTCTTCTCATAGGTCAACAACTCTGCAAGCCATCCACCGCAGAGCATGTCAACATGCATGCCGAGCTTCTGCCAGTCAGTCGTGGAGGGAGGGGAGGGTGCGGCCGGGAATTCGTTGCCTTTGATTAATGAAAGCTAGTAAAGGAAAGGGATGCCGGAGGCAGAGTCAGACACAACAGAGGAGGAGGATCCCTTTGACCCCCAGCAGCTGGGGGAGGGTTCTGGTTCGGATCTGTACAATGCATTCACTGGCGGATTACACGGGTCACAACGAAAATAAGTGGATGAAGGGCGATCCAGCCTGACATAAGTATTATTTCCATTTGATAAGTTCACTTTCTGATGCTCAAGATGTTAGGTTAAGACACTTACGCTTGCACGAACAATCGCTTAGATCGCCTTGGTGCTGTTTCTGCGGCCTGCCCTCCCCAATCAGGACAACGAGCTCGCAGAAGGAGAGAAAGCAAGATCTACTGGCTGAAGGAATCGCCTCGCGGGCATGCCCTCTATGGAATACTTCGAATTTGGGGAGGAAGAGGTTCAAGAACTCAAGGTGAATGAAGCTCTGGGATCCGTTGAGAGACGAAGACGAGTATTGGGGCAATCCATGGATCGTCGAGCCTGCTGGTGTGCAATAGCAGAAGGCGTCTTGGTGGTCATGAGGGGACGCACTTGGAGTCTCTAGATACACTTTTCCTTCGATAATGATATGTAATCTTAGGAAGCAAGACCTCAGTCTATTATATATGCTGTGGCCAGGACATCGGAAGAACAGTGTACGGTGGGCGTTGAGATGTCCGCACGTCATCTGCGTACCTAGTCGGGTACCTAGGGATAAAAAATACGAGTTCAGTTCTGTTCTACGTAGGTATACTTCATTCAGTAGATTTTAACTGCGTGGAAGCGCAATAGATTGTATACTTTTTAAGAAAAACCATAAAAAATGTGTATCCGTCCTCATGTAATTTGTAAGTGGTAGATTGGAGACAGCAGTCCTGCAAATCTTATGCATTGATAACACTCTGGCCGAATTGTAATAGAGACAGACGCGCTCTTTCACAGAATGTTCAGAGCCCGCGTAGTTCCAGGAAGATTGATCCATCTTGGGAAGATATAGTCTTGAGCTCACATGCATAGACAGAGTTCAGATTCAGGCTTAGATCCACCACCCCATATCCCGCACAGCTTGCTCAGTTCCTTGTACATTTGAACGGCTTCAAGTGCGACAACATGATCCCACTGAACGCAAAGTCTTATAATTTTGATTGACCGGGTCACATATATCTAAGGCGGGGTCGGGTTGAGATGGAAAATGACAGAAGTACAGTACAATATGAACCGTACGTTTATCAGGGCACTCCCGAAGAACTTCTAGGTGCTGACTCGTCTAAACTTCGGATCGTCAAGTGGATGCCAAGTTTCTCTCTGTAGCAACATCGCGGAGTGCTGAAGGGACGAGGAGGCCCATCCCAAAACACTGTTGGGATAGCTCGGGGTATTTGTACTGAGCCTAAATGCTACCTCGTGGGATGCCGGACGGCGGTGAAGCAGCGCAATTACGTACTAAATAATAGTGCGACGATCTCTAAGGTAGTGTTATTAGCTCGCTCTTTAATTTGGTCTTCAACCTGTCTGTTTTGGCTTCCGGGACCTTGGCATTGGGTGCATGAGTAGTGTGGCCGTGTGGCCACTTAGGGCTAGAGAACAGCGATCCCGCAGGCATATAAGTCGTTGTAAACTGGCGGAGTCGTGATTGATTAGTGGGTAAGGTTACCTCGAGAGACTGGCAGAGCAAGATTAAGTTGTGATTATGCACGACCATACATCGGATGCGGCTACTGCCCGGATGGACGTTCCACTATTGCGATACGCGCAGGTGTTTGATTTTGCATGTGATCGGGGTCGAGCTGGCTGGTGATGGGACAGAACTGAAACGCTTTATATCTCAACAGGGCCCCTTACCTTGCCTCATCGAATTGTTTGGACCTTCAAAAGAAGAAGATCGATTTTCCAAATTACACAATCGCATTTTCCTCTCCCCCTAATCTTTCGTATCTTATATTGCACGTTCCAAAGCAGGTTCTTCAACGGAAGAGGTATCGCATCAACATAATCTCACCCAGGTCACCACCAGGCATATCGTCGCACCACGGTTTATACACCACCACACCATTGGTCTCGCAACGACGTCTGACAGGCAGGAATAGCCCGTAATATCACAAAAGAACAATCACTTGACAAAGCTCGTTGAAGCTCGCCATCACCATCATGAGTCTCGAAGTCAGAGGTCTACCATCTCCTACTGGGCCGTGGAGCCCAAGTCACAACACGCAGCGGCCCTCTTTCGACGCGAACAGAAATTCCCATGTCAACAATAGCAGCAAAGTGTCAATGTCGTCCAGGTTCCGGGACCTCGTCATGGTAAGTGTTATCATCTGATTTGCACGACCGCTAGAAATCACATACAATCTCCAGAGACGTCCTTTGTAGCGCCCCCCGGCATGTCAGCAGGCATCTTCCCAGTTAGGCACTAACAAGAGTCATCCACTCACAGTTCCTATCATCCGTCTCGGGCGACTTGTCCAACGTAACGGCACCGCCTTTTTTCCTAGCGTCCTCGTCCGTCGTAGAAGTGGGCCACTGTTGGTCACAACGCCCAGGAGTTTTCGCGGCGCCAGCGCTCGAGCCCGATGAGGCCAAGCGCAGTCTGTTGGTTCTGCGCATGATCCTGATTGCTATGCGCAGCCAGTTCTACGTGGGAGGCTCGCCCACAGTCAGCATCAAGAAGCCATTGAATGCATTTCTGGGAGAGCTCTTCTTGGCGTCATGGACGCAAGTGCCGACTTCTTCGACAACAAAAGGGAAGGACAAGAAGAATGGACTGGGCTTGGGAATGAATAGCGGAGACGGCAAGCCAGCTTCAACGCGTCTGGTCGCCGAGCAAGTCAGCCATCACCCTCCAATCACAGCCATGGCTATTGTCGATGAAGAGCACGGCATTCGAGCCGACGGATACGCTCGTGTCGAGATGACATTCAGCTCCAGCGTGGATATTCGACAGATTGGACATGCTATCGTGTCCATCGACAAGTACAACGAGCAGTATTTGGTTCCACTGCCGGATGTGAAGGTCCGAGGCTTCCTTTCCGGTCGCCTATATCCCGAGGTTCTTGGTACCTACACCATCGTTTCCAGCTCGGGCTACGTGAGCGAGATGACGTTTTCCGGGGCTGGTGTATTCAGAGGCAAAAAGAACACGTTCGAAGCCAAGATGTACCGTAAAGATGACCCCAAGAAGACACCGATCTACGAGATCGCCGGCTCTTGGAGTGAGGGCTGGACCATCAAGGACAGCAAGACGGGCGAGGTGCTCGAAAAGTACGACGTCGACGCAGTGGAGAACAGACCTGCCCCGATGGACCTCGCACCCCGCGAGAGGCAGGATCCGTGGGAGTCGCGCAAAGCATGGGGTGGCGTCATCGAGGCGCTGGACCGGGGCGATTTCCGGGAGACGGTGGCAGAAAAGTCAAAGCTCGAGCAGGCGCAGAGACGTATGCGTGCAGAAGAAAAGGCGAATGGCGAGACGTGGGAGCCGCTCCTGTTCAAGAGCCAGGAGGGCGATCAGCACGACGTCTTTCACCGACTCGCAAAGGGGACCAGCTGGCAGCTGCATGATGAGAAGACGAAGGGTGTGTGGAGACTCGACGATGAGAAGGCAAGAAACATACAAAGACCGTTCAGGGGAGGTCTGTCCCCCCTAGGATAGAGGGTCTTTACTTTGCATCTTGAATTCAGCGTAGGCGTTGGTGGAAACATGGAATCGTTTTGACTGAGGCTCGCTTGTCCGTGTTAGTCGTCCATGCACACAAGTGATGGTCAATCAGCTTATCAAATAGTACAACAGTGCTTGAGACTCAACTTGATGCTGAGCTTCCACACACTTACAATTTAATGGTAAGCTTTTTACGTATATGCAACTTCGTAGACTTGGCATTGGAAGGTGTGCTCGTGGAGGTGGCATTTGGTGTTGGAGCTTGCTTCCCTTCGGGCGCCACGTGCACTTGCATGATACATTGAGGCTCATTGTCACGGTAGGTCTCAGGCCTTGGACTCACTCGCATGGGCGTTTTCGTCACTGTCCTAGACATTTTCATCAGCGCTTCCTCTTCCCGACGCACCGCCACTTACCGGCACTTCTGCACAAAACACCTTCCGGAACCAGATCACAGTCCGGTGTTCCAGGAAAGTTGACAGGTGATATTTTTTGCTGGGGGTTTTTTTTCTTGCGGAAGTTTGTGGACCCCGGCGAAGTATGCTTCGCCGGAGAAATAGACAAGATTTCGGGAAAGTACGCAAGCTTACGTATTGCAGGCTACGCAGCTTCATATCGTGGTGGATGTGCGGAGCCGCCCTCCTTGCTATGTACAGCACCTAGGTATGCATATCGCTTGTTTCAACAACCTTAATATTTGGCTTGGTGTTAGCCCGCTTAACTCTACCCATGCTACCTAGTAAACAAGGATCGAAGCCAATCAAAGACGGGCAATTTCGAAGATGATATACTTATTCTTTTACCCGGGAGTAAAATAATGTGGGTGACTCCCGTATAGATATTTCTTCGGTCTTGATTTGTTGCTCAAGATCAGGATCTGTACTTGGTAGAAAGATTCTGCTCAAGGGGAAAGAGTTCTGGCTGGCTTCGAGAGCCACGAGCATATTTGCCACGGTCCACATCAGGTCATGATGTGAACCGTGAGCTGTAACCTGTTGGAGTCGCTACCTGCCCAGCTGCCTTGGTATACCTGCAGATGTAGCTCCAACTACACTGTTGCACGTACTACGCAATAGAAAGTGTAGGCTAGCAAGGTAGATCGGCAGCAAGGGTTGAGTACATGGGCAGACAGGCGAACAGGCGATAGGGTATCCATCAGACATTCGGCTTGCTCACCGTGCTACAAGCCAGCCCCGCAGCCCCGCAAGCATTGTGCGCCTACGTAGGTAGCAATGAGAGAAAGTGGTTGGTATTTTATTAGCATGTGTAAGGAGTTCTTCCGGGCGACTTTGGGCGCTGCTGGGGATGCTCAAAGAAGAGACGGGAAAATGAGCCCGGGATGTGGGCGGCGTCTGCTTGACCCCGGAGTCTGGACCCCCGAAATGCCTGTGAATACTATGTAGATTTGAGAAGTTGTCTCGAGCAGTTGGACAGATGGGGCCGCGTGGCGCTAAAACCTTACCCAATACCACAACATACTGGCGAAAGGACCCTTGTTGACAGCCGTGAAGCAGGATCCGTTACGGGCCACTCTCGATCCTCTCAAGGCCTTTTCCCCGTCGATCTCTGATGTCTCTTATTACGCAGTATAGTGACGCGTAAGACTGCTGGCTCGGAATGCAACTTTGACCTGCTGCCAAGAGCCCAGGATGAACGGCTTTCTTGCAGCAGGCCATGGGCGGCGAGGGTTGGGAACCAATCATGGAGTGTACATTTGTCAAATGCCGTTGGGGCGCGAGACGACCTGCTGCTTTTGATCCTCTCATAATTGTGGTTGCGCCAGTCGATGTGACCCAGGTACCTAGTTGCGTACTGTCGTCAAGCAATTTAGACATGTCTCGCGACAGCTGATACTTACTGTGTTCATCGAGGGTCCCGCATGGAAGAATATGCCTTCATCTCGGGATATGATTTCTTTAAGCGGTATGCATTACCATGACCGAAGTGAGAAATATGATACATATATAGAAGAGGATGGTCTCCTCGAATTGAGAAAGGGAGACTCGAAATCAGATCAGCAGTCTTTCTATCGAACAGCCATTTGAGGTAGGATAGATATTCCAACAGTCGTTACCTGACAGTATCTCACTTGTACAATACCTGCAAAACACCATGATCTTCAACAAAGCCATCATCCTCAGCCTGGCAGCTCTTGCTGTGGCGCATCCCGGCCACGAGGAGGAGGAGCACCTCCACGCCATCAAGTCTCGTGACACCCATATGTCCAACAAGCGCGCTCTTCAGAACTGCGCCGCCAAACTTGAAGCTCGTGGAGTCACTGCCCGTTCCGTCGCTCGTCGCCAGGAGACTGTCGCCAAGCACCGAAAGGCCAAGCGTATTCCTCATGACGGTTTGTTCTACCTGTTTACGTACTAAGGTGCCACTTGCCCACTGACAAACTTGGTGGCAGCTCCTTTGATCAAGAGAAACACCACGACGGTCCTGGATACCGACCACGAGGGTTCATTGAATGGAACTCTTGCTATCGACGACGAGACTGTAAGTCTACCAAAAGCGACACTTGCCCGTGAAGTGATTCTACGGGCCATGGTCTTTTTTGGACCTATTATTAGACTTGTGGGCTGACCATGCTGAACAGTATGTCTTCTCCGATTCCACCTGCACCGTCCTCAACCCCGAGGGCGAGGTTGGGCCATTCTACGTTCCTGGCGAGTACATTCGGACCGACCTGGTCGATGACCAAGTGGGCGTCCCTGTCACCTCGGACCTCCAGTTCATTGACGTCTCCACCTGCGAGCCCTTGGCCGGAGTTTGGGCTGATGTCTGGAATGCGAATGCTACGGGTGTCTACGGCGGAGTCCAGTCGCAGGGCAATGGCAACTATGATGATACTTCTAACCTGAACAAAACCTTCCTTCGCGGCATCGCCCAGACCGATGACGATGGTGTGGTCCAATTCAACACATTGTTCCCAGGCCACGTGAGTGAAGCCCTATTATACCAAAAGACGTCCCACAAAGGATGTTTGCACTACGGATATATAATGCTAACATCAATACTAGTACTCCGGCCGTACTGTCCACGTCCATGTTGTCGTACACGAGAATGCCACCGTGCTCGCCAACGGCACACTGACTGGCGGTTCCGTCAGCCACATTGGCCAGTTCTTCTGGGACCAGGACCTGATCACGGTCGTTGAGGCGCTCAGCCCTTACAACGAGAACACCGCCGAGCTGACGACCAACGCTGAGGACCACGTCTTTGGCGAGCAGGAGACGGAGGATTCTGACTCCGACCCAGTCTTCAACTATGTGTACATTGGTGATGACGTGTCCGATGGCCTCTTCACCTGGATTCTTGTTGGCATCAACACAACTGCGTCCTACAGTAAGTCCCACCATCGCCCACTATTGATTTGAGCGTGGAAGGGTCCAGTTCCTACTTGGGTGTATTGGAAAGTACCTATCGATGCGAGCCATTGCTGACTTGATGACTCACTTTAGCCCCAACTTACTCCTTCGAGTTGACATCTTCCGGAGGTGTTGCCGTCAGCGGTGGGGACAGCGGTCCCGGTGGTGCAGGTGGTGCCCCTCCTTCCTAGAGGATTTACAAAAGCCTTCAGGATCGAGTGTGAAATACTTAGGTAGTCTGGAGAAAACGGTATGAGAAGAAACGTTAAATACCGAGCATTATTATTACAAAGCTCAGCGGGGCTTGCTAGTTATGTTACTTCAAATAAAATCACCGACTTCTGCTTCTCTCTTTGATAGCATTCCTCAACAGTATTATGGCGCTATAGCCAGGAATCAGACCCACATTTCACCAACAGATTCTTCAAAGATGATGCGCTAACAGTCTTGATGTCTGCGCTGAAAGTACCGAAGCGTCATATGAGCCTGGGTTTATAGATACCCGAATTTGGGTGCTGCCCAGGTGTTGTCTGCACTGCACGATCTCGGATGTTCTCCGACCTGAAAGTCTACCCTCATGTTCAAGATAACTCAAGTGTCCAAAAGTCAATCTGACCTGCCATAGAATAATATCTATAGCAAACTTGGGTCATCAGTACGCTTCCTCAGTACGCGGAACATCTTGCTGTCTCGATGCTGACTGAAGCAAGGTTCCCTGAAAGTTGTATACAACCCGTTCCGGTCCTATTCTTTCGTACTACCAGCGCATTTGGCCTCCTCAACTACCAGCAATGAAAAAAAAAAAAAGGAAGACCCTAGACCACGGTCAAGGCCACGTGCAACCCATAAAAGTCGTCCCCGTACCCCTCTATGAATTGGCAGAATGTCGCATCGTTGAGGTCCGTGGCATTGAGAGTGGAGGTAGGAACAGGGATAGGAATGGGAACAGTCTAACCATTTTTGGCACTTACACAAGCCTGTAAGCAGGCCGACCTATCTACTGTACAATGCTGTCTTTTCAATTAGGTAGGTTGAACAACCGACTTCTGTCCCCCGACCGGTCCAGCAACCTTGACTCCAAAAAGCCCACCTGGGGTATCTCTGTCCAACAAAGCAAAAGTTAAAGAACAAATGAACTATGGGTATCCCGCAAAGCTAAACTACACGTTGATGAAACAATGCTAAACAAATCATCCCCGGCCTACATTTTGTGCCAGATGATCGCTCCGGATATCAAGAAGAGATCAACATGCAAAGAAATGCAGCGCAAATCTTCTGCCGCCTAGAATCCTTCAAAAGGATTCCTGCGCCCCCTCAGCTCCTCTTCTCCAGCCGTGCGATACCCATTATCCCTCCCTCCATACCCGCTCTCCCGTCTTC
>JAPEVC010000442.1:0-12451 GCA_027946555.1 Gnomoniopsis sp. IMI 355080 | reverse complement strand
GAGGGAAAGCCTTGTCGAGACGTTGATCTGTTGCAACTCTGCCATGTCGATGTGGGTGTCGCTTCCTTCAGAGCACATTGGTCTCCCTAGGTATTGTGTCATTTAATTGTATCATACCCATTCTATTTTGCACTCTATCATAGATGTCTTGTAATAATCTGATTGACTTCTGTTGGGTTAGGAGAAGTCGAGGAGGAGTTATGAAAGAGCGCCTGCTGGGCACTGGGCCTCTACTCTCCTCCGTCTCTTCTCTTCAACCCTCATCCTGTGGTGGCATTGACATGAATTGTACGGTCTTCCTATCGTCCTTGCACTGAATTACTATTCCAGATACTTGCCATGTCGAACTCGAGGAACAAAGCCTATTATCCCTCGCCCGTTTCCCAATGCGATGTTCTGCCTTTGTCAAAGCCAGGGGCTTTACCCATTGCCGCAACTCTCTCTAAAGACTTCTTCATTCCCCAAGACTTCATTTCTCTCCCCTTGCGGAAGTTGATTGCAGGAAATCGGATATACCAAGCCAAGTGATTTGAGTACATGCTGCAGCCGAGAAATACAAAGTGATCAACATTGTACATATTGTCTGCTCCTATCCTACCACAGCTTATAACCAAAAATGAGTGGAGATCAACCGTCACGGTCCCAAGGGCCCTATCATGCCACACTCACACAGTCAGCACTCGATCGAATAGGATGGACGCTCCCCAACGCTAACCACCTCCTCCTGACCACCAACACCCCTCCACCATCAGGTCTCGCACACGGCTCACACCCCGTCGTGCTCGACGGCGACGCAGCCGTCGCCCTCGCCCAGCCCGCCAGCGCAGTCATCCCCATCACTTCATCAGCCGCAAGCAGTAGTAGTCCTCCCTCTCGCCGCCTCGTGCGCCGACGACGCAACGCAATCAGCAATCTACGCGCCGCCGCTACAGGGGCCCCAAGATCGACGAGTGGAGGTGGTACTGCGCGACCACCACCACTCGTCGACGTCAACGCCAACAACAACGGCGGCCTCGTCAGTCGCTTTGGGGATTTCAATATTCGCTCGGGCGCAGGCGCAAGACCAGCACCACTACTGCCAGCACCTCGTCGCAATCGCGTGACAAAACAAGACTCAGCCGCAGCAGCAGCAGCAGGAGCGTCGCGGCCACCGCCTCACGTGCAATGGCCGGGTCAGCAACCCCCGGCAATTCACATAGCCCACGGCGACGACATGGCGCGCGCCGCCGAGGAGCGCGCCCTCCTGCGGACTAAACAGTGCCATACCGATCGGTTTCTGTGCTACCATGCGTCCTTGGAGCATTGGCTGTTGTGGAACCGCGACAGACGCAGGTCGATATGGGCTCAGTTTCCGATCCCGTTGCATCAAGGGAATTGGCCCGGCCATCCACCGGTGCGAGCGAGCGAGGAGCTGGATGCGCTGTTGTCATATCAGCTGAAGTTGAGAGAGAATCGGCAGATACCCGGTGGTGTCAGAGGAGTTTTCAATCGTGGTGTCAGGAGGCCGTTGAGTAGAGCCCGGGGACTGATTGATCGGTTCCGTGGGCGAGATCTCGAGGGTTATACTCGGAGGAAAGTCAATGGCTTGGAGGCGCGCTTGGTGAAAGACTTTGAGCCTACGGGTATTCGATTCAAGCGGAGGTTGGGCCAGGGTGGGTTTGGCGCAGTGTTCTTGTTTGAGATGATGGGTGGAAAAGGTTCGAGTTGGCCGATTGTGGTAAAGGGGTCTACTCGGGAGCTGCTTGACGATTCGGATGGTTTGGGTGATGAAATTGATAACCTGAATGTAAGTTGGCAAATAATTCCCCCAAGAACCACTCATGTCCTTGTTCCCCCTCACAGGGTCTCTACCATGCTCTTCGCAGACGTCTGCGGTGGTGTTCTGATGTTAGCCCCTTAGTGGATGAACGGAGCCTCTCACTTTATACAACGCATCTTCCTGCAAGATCTCCCGCTCCCAACGGCCAGCAGGCGGCGCAGAATCCGACTGGCCGCCCGGAAAGGTATGGCTGCTGTCCGAGAAATGGCCAGAGAGACAAGAGACATCGTTCACGACATGCGCGACGTCGCATCATTCCGCCCTTTGCAGCCACGGCGGACAGGAGGGATACGGGAACATTTCCCGAGGTCTCGTGACGATGATGATGGAGATGACGCCGACGATGATCGTGTACAACCGGGCTATACGGCGCAAGAGATTGAGGAAATACAACAGCGGCGTGCCCAGCTAGACAACGCCCGGAATCTAATCATGTTGGAGAATATGCCGCGCGGCGATGTCCAGGAGTTGATCCACAAGCTGGTGAAGAAGAAGCTGCACCTGTCCAACCGAGCGCTGTGGGCGATTTTCGAGTGTCTGTTCAAGGGCTGTGTAGCAATGGCTACGCCGGGGCGATTCCATGAGCATGGGCAGGATGTCAATGCCCATGCTATGGCAGAGCAGGACGAGACAGTCCCGGATTGGCTTCATGATGGCACACAGTTGCCTGCTTGGACTATGGTTCATTTCGACCTGGATCCGCAGAATGGTAAGTCCACATTCCCGACCTTCTTTCTCCCTCATGAAATACAACGCGTCTGTGTGGGTGGATGGGGGCAAGCGTTTGAGCTAACAATCGACCTCAGCACTGGTTGGGAACTTTGAAGAAGCGGGTGGCCCTCATGAGAACGTCCCCATAGTCAAGATAGCCGACCCTGGTCTCGCTATCATTATGGACGATAATGTGCGGAACAACGAGTAAGATTCCACGCGTCTTCTACGCCTCCCCCCTCCCCCACCTTGCTCTCTGCTTGACTCTACGTCGAATATAACCGGGGTGGAAAGGAAACCCACGGCTGACAATTCCCCCTCTTCTTCAACAGGGCAACACTCTGGAACCTACGCTGCCGTGGCAAGACACAATACCTCCAGCCCGAGCAATTCACCCGCGAGTGGGAATACCGCGCAGCCCTCGACCGAGCCCACCTATCCATGGAATCCACCGCCGGCAACTACCACTGGTGGAGCAACCTCTACCACATCGGCTGGATCATGTGGTCGCTCGTGACACAGTGCTTCCCACCCGTGCCGCCGCGAGCGTTGCCATACACGTATGCGAACGAGGATCCGTCGTCCTTGTCGGCTGCCACCGGCGGCGGCGGCGTGGGACTCGACGACGGAGGACAATTTGTGAACGGGCATACGTATGGGATGCATATCATGGCGGAGGAGTTTGATGATTACGATTTCGAGCTGCGGCTGCAGATCCTGCGCTGTCTGGATCATGTTGCTACAAACCGGCCAAAGATGGGTTGGTTTGAGGCCGTTTTGGCGTTTAATGTTGGGCGGCCGGATCTTGTCGAGGCCGAGTCGGATGAGCAGTTGAGGGCGCATATGAATAACGTCTATGGTCAGCCGGCGTCTGCACGTAGCTGAGGATATAATCAGCACTACCAAAGCCCGAGCGGGAGATCGCCAACATCTTGGAATATGAAGACATACACTCGGTCATTAGAGACAGTCTTGAAAATTCTATAGAGCGTGAGGGAGGGGGTGTGTGATCATATTGATGGATGTCTTTCGCGATCTGAGTCCGACTATAACACGGTGCACCAGACGTAACAATTTCAAAATCCGTCCAATCCTCTGACCTACAAGCCGGCTGAGTGTTGACTAAGCACAATCCTCCTTTGGACCTTACCTTGATGTTGATCCTCGAGATATCCTTGTACAAAAAGACCTGCGAAGAAATGCTATTTTTATTGGTACTTCGAGAGGCTGACAGCAAGGATCGTGGCTGAGTCCGCAAACTACTGGTCTTACCAACCACATATTCCAGCAACGCCACACTCTAACCGCCAGCTGACAAGTATTCAGGCAGGTAGTTAAAGAATCGGCCATCGCTGCATTAAAAGCCCAGAGAAATCACTCTCATCTGACGTCTCAAAGTCTTTCTCCCATCTCTTCAAATTTCAACATTGCTCATTTACCACGTCCCCAGACTTCAAATTCACCTACAAAATACAATCATCATCAGACTCACCGTCATGGAGTTTCTCCCGCCTATCCAGCCGCCCATCGGCCACCACACGCAGTTCATCAACCTACAGCAACCCGTGAACCTCATCCTGAAAGAAAAGGTCCTTTCACTCACTGGTGATGCTTTTGAAATCAAAGCGGACCCTGGAAACGGCCAGGCCCCGTTCCCGGTGTGCAAGGTGGACCCGAGCGTGCTTACGAGCAAGAAGGCGTTTTATGACATGCAAGGAAGGCAGCTTTTCGAATTGAGGAAGGAACATTTCCATCTAGTCCATGAATACATGAAACTTGTGGATGGAAACGGGCAGAAGTTTTGCGAGTTCAAGAAGAATTTCAAAGGTGTGTCTTTATTCCGAACAAGGTTGTGTTCCATGGGAGTGGTGCTATTGTCTTTGCGAGGATTCCTCGACTTTCCTCCTTTTTTTCATCTACTCAGGATTTCACTTAACTCTGATCACTCGTTTCAGTTGGTTTCGGTTCCAAGTTCACGATCACACTCACGTCTCCTTCGGGTGCACAACAAGTCCTCGTGATGGAGGGCAACTGGCGCGATTCCGTGGCCGAAATCAAGGTGGAGGGTACAGGCGCCGTGTGTGCCCGCATACACCGCAAGTCGATGCTCAAAAGCCTGAGTACGTTCATTTTCGATCAGAATACGTACATGGTCACGGTCGCGCCGGGTGTCGACCAAGTAGTTGTTGCGGCGATGTGTATTGTTTTTGATGAATGGGAGAATGAGGTGTAGGCTTCAAGAGCAGAGGGAGCTGGGCTGGTTAACAGATTATCATAGCTGTACTAAAACTCGAGAAGGCTTGCGCTCAAAGGAGGAGTGGGCTTGGGGAAGAATGGCGTTGAGACCTCTTCAATGGGGTCGTAGGTTCAGAACTCCGTAGTGGACTTGGTGTGGAGGAAGGATCCCGTGCAATCCTCTTAATGAATTCGTGGGTTCAGAACTTTGCAATGGACTTGGTGCAGACCTCTTCAAGTCGAGAATCCCCAACAAGCGTGGTTTAGACTGGGACCTTGACTGGTGGCCTCTATCTCGTGAGGTTTCACTGCGATGGAACTAGTGTCCTCATGTCGAGACGCGACAGTCACGTTGCCAGGTCCATGGGATAGAGCTGACGTATACTCGATATAGATTTCTGGGCACACAACTTTGTCTAGTGAGAATAACCGGCGAGAATGCCGATTTAAAAAGGAGTACCATCGTGACACTGAGTAGAATGACTTGCCAGTCGTCAATGTTCTGTATGGACGCTTCTGGGTTCGGTCCGTTCGGAAGCTTAGAGCGGATTGTAACATAGCACACATTCTTTAGAACCGTCAACAAAGTCATGAGACAATACTTTTTGAAATTAGACCTAGGAAGTATTGAAGCATGTCCAGGAAGATGCAGCCAATGCGGGTTAGGGTACAGACAGCCCGACAGGGCTCCCCTGCTCGGCATCGCCCCAGGACCCCTTCTAGCGGCGATGGCCCCTGGAAGGTCGCGGCCTGGAGGTTGAGTGTGAAGCTCGGAAGCGCGTCAATCTTGCAACACAGCGATCCGAGTCACCACGTTTTGGCCTGTACATGGACACCAGCAAGAAAACACGACTTTGGCGACGACAACGACACTTCTACCATCGGCGGACTCCTTTTACTGCAGCTTAATGACTTGTCTGTGCGACAGACCCGCCCAGATAGATCGAGACTGCTTCGCCCGACCCATTTGCCCCTGAGAAGCTCCGGCGCGAGCCACGATACTTCCCATCCTTGCCCAATCCCCTTTGCGCTGGATCTCCTATTGTGTCGCAACTCAATTTCCCTGCCGACATTCCTCGTTTGTGGAGCTGGTAGAGGATGCGCCACAGACCGGATTAAGTGAAAGACGACAGTCGAGAAAGGACGCGCGAGGGAAGGGCGCAAACAAGGGTATACGAACCAGCAGAAGCTCCATACCGGCCACGACAAGTCATACACGATGGACGACGACGATAGCTTCGACGCGGCTGATCTTGCTGCAGCTAGGCCTTTACCCGCTTCTTCCTCGAGCAACACCGTCGCCAGTATCGCATCACAACGGGAACAAGACATAGAAGATGACTACGAGATGACGTTTGATCTGGATCAAGACCAGCACAACTTGTCACGTCCGTCCACCTCGCACCGACTCTCTGGTAATGGGCATGAGCAGGACGACGAGACACAACATGACAACGGAGCAGACGAGGACGATCACGATGCCCCCACACCCACGCGAGACACAGCAACAGAGCCACAACGGTCGCTCAAAGCGGATGACATTCCGGATCTGCGTCCGCCAACAACTTCACAGCTGCGACGGCAGGAATCGGAGGGCTCGAGGGATCAGGGACTGAGCCCTGGAGAGGCCACTTTCGCAGATCGGTCCAGCGTGTTGCCCGCAAGGAAAGACCCGAACGACTCGTATATTGCACGCGTCATTGGGAGGAACATGCAGGATATTGAGTCTAGTTTCACCACGCCTCTTTCTCCGCTTCCGACCGTCAATTCTCTTGGATTTGACGACACCTTTGTCTTCGACTCGCCCTCCAAACCACCAAAGTCTAGTCCCTCCAATCCGACCAAGCCTCCAGCCCCGACTTCCCACCCATCGAATCGCGACAAGCCCTCCTTGTCCAACACTTCTGGCCAAACTCCAGATACAGGGACGAGTCCGGTCCCAAAACAGGAACTACCTCTTCAAGAACACTCGCTCCATGACCCCAGTGAAACATCTGCCCTTGAGGCCTTCTCGTCCTCCCCCACAGGGGCCACAACTGCTCGCACCGTTTCAAGAGCCAGGTCAAGGGCCAGCAGCGTTAAGGGCAAGACTGTCCCTGATAACGGCCTTGCTTCGAACGAAGACGACAGTATGGTGCAGGATAGCCAACCTGCGGATGATGTTTTCCTTCAGGCAGGCAGCGCATCCGGCGATTCGTCCAATCCTTATAAAAATTCGGGCAATTCGGAGAGGAGCATACCCAAGATCAGCGTGGACGCAGGCAATACACCCGGCAATGCGCTGAAGAGTGGGGCTCGTCCCAAGTACCTGCGTAGTCGTATGGGTAGCAGTCAACGGTCTTCCGATTCATCTTATGGTCCAGACGATGCCGAAAGCAACGCTACCGTCGGCACAGGCAATCTGCTTGCCGACTACGGCTTACCGTCCGGAGGATCCATACCTGCCCTGAACATGTCTCGTAACAGCAGCATGAGCAACATCCTCACGCGGCAGATTAGCTTGGGTAGTATGGCCTCCGACTTTCGTGAAGAGTCTACAGGTCGCGTAGGACTAGAACCGTTGACTGAGGATGAGGCTTTTACCCCCGGCGATCAGCTTAGGACGCCCACCGCCCCGAAGCAGCCCCTTACCGAGCCAACGGACACTGTCATCGCCCGACACGTTAGAAATGTCCAGGTTCCAGAGTCTTTGGCCAGGGAGTACAGAACGAAGGGTGGTCTTGTCACACCTATGCGCAAGATGTCTGAGGTCAATCTAGGCGCGAGTGCCAGCACTACTCGCACTGGGCGGAACCTTACTCTGAAAGAACAAAGCAGCACGATAGAGCGCCTCTCGAAAGAGAATTTCGACTTGAAGCTCAAGGTCATGTTCCTGAGCGATCGTCTTGACAAGCTCTCCGAAGAAGGAATTAAGGAGATGATCTCGGAGAACGTCGAGCTCAAGACAAGCCTGGCCGTTCTGCAGCGCGACAACAAGGTCCTGCGCCGTCGCGCTAAGGAGCTGGAGAAGAAGCTTAAGGATGAGGACGAGCGGCCAGGAACAGCCCGGAGTGGCGCATCTTCGTTTGCCCCGACTGCCGAAGACTATGAGCAACACGCTGCAAATGAAGAAGAGCTCATCTACTTGCGAGAGCGGGTTGACGAATTCATCACCGAGATCGACCGCTTGAAACAGGAGAGCCTGAATAAAGAAGCAGAGAAGCGGCGCATGGCTGAGGTTGTCAAATCTTTGCAAACGATTAACGAGAGTCGCTTGGGTGACTCCCTGGGTCAAGATGATGAGACAGAGGTGTGGCGTGAACTCTATTCGCAAGAGACGGGACGCCGTGAGCAGGCAGAAGAGGAGAACCAGAGGGTCTCAGATGAGAACAAGAAGCTGCGCGACGAGATCTTCCGTTTGAAGCAGGAGATGACCAACGGCACGAGCCACTCTGGCACTACTTCCTCTGGACAGCCCTCTGGCTTGCATCACACTACTAATATCTACAACATTACGAGGAAGCCCAGGGCTGAGTCACCCACAAGGTCCAAGTCTAGGATGTCGGAGGCCGAGACCATGACTGGGACAATGAGCGTCAGCGTCACCCTCGTTGAAGAACTGCGTCGTGAAAGCGAGCAGCTCAGGCATGAGAACGCTGAGCTCAGACGGGAAGTAGGCGCGCAAACTTCAATGCTCACATCTAGAAACCGGGAGAAGGAACGGCTGTACCAGGAAATTGAGGATCTCAAAATGGCCCAGCGCCGCAATGGAACAGGCGGCTCCACTCTTGACAGCATTCTTGAGCGATCTGCATCCCGCGCCGGTGTCCAAGATAGGCCCACGTCTCGTGGAAGTCAACATACACACACAGCGACAACGATGGAGGACCCAGAGCGGGAAGAGCTTGAAAACAAGATGGCTGAGCTCCGAGATAAGTTCAATACGGTCAAGATGCAGAACCAGGATCTTCAACAGGAACTCAATACGTATATAAACGAGTACGAGGCTGAGTTGGAGAGACGAAAACAAACGGAATCTGCGGCGTTGCAGCTGCAAGAGGAATTGGAAGGCACTCAGAATGATCTTATAGCTTTGCACCAAGAAAGAGACGATCTCTTGCAAGAGAATTCGGGCATGGACGAGGAATTCAACAACCTTCGGGCTGAGGCCCAGGACGAGATTGATCAACTCGAGGCCGAAGCTGAGCAGAGAGACGCCGAAATCGCACGACTCAATCAGGAACTTGCCGAGCGCAGTGAGATCCAAGAGGCTCTGCAGGAAGAGATGCGCAGGCTAAGCGACGACATGATTCGGTTTGAGGACACCCAAGAGACTCAGCTGAGGAGGATTAAGCAGTTGGAAGAGGAGCTCACTCAGGCAAATGGTGAACTTGAGGAGCTGGAGGGAAAATTGGTGTCTGCGAACGACAAGGTGGAGCGACTTGGTATCCAACAAGAGTCCAACCAGGGTGAGATTGCTTTTTTGCGCGAGGAGCAAGAAGGTGATAAACTCAAAATTGGCGATCTTGTCGGTCAAGTGGCACAGTTGGAGGTCGTCATTCGCGAGGAGAAGGATAAGACTAAGGAGCTAGAGACGCAGATCCAGAACGAGAGACAGCAGCATGAGATCGTGACCAACCAGGAGAAGGAGGACGTCCAGCAATTTGTCAACCAACTCAACCGAGAGATGACAGCAGCAAAGGACGAGGCCAGGAGACTCCGCAAGAGCTTGTCGAAGGAGTCGATCGAAGCTGCCGAATGGAAGGAGCGCCTGCTCGAGCTGGAGAACAACCTCCGGGAAGCCCTGGGTGATCTCAACGGTACAAGATCCAGCTTCTTACGGGACATTTCGAAGCTGCAACATGATCTGGACGCAACATGCCGCGAGCTTGACACCACTCGTACGTCCCTCAACGAGAAGGAGCACTTGATCAAACAGCGTGACGAGCTTCTCGAGACGTCTGCTCTTGAAGCTCGCCGTCTGGCCGAGATGTTCGACAAGGAGAAGCAATTGCACCGCGGTACAAAGCATCAACTCGAGACATACCAAAAGACCCAGCAGCATATCCACGGCAGCATGTCAACCGCCGAGCTGCGTATCAAAGAGCTTGAGACATCCAAGGATAGGGATAAGCGCGCACTAGCCAAGCTGGAAGCGACATTCAAGGAGCAATTGAATGAGCGGAACAGCCTCCTCCTCGTGCTCTGGACGCGTCTGTCCAGCATCTGTGGCACTGATTGGGCACACGACAACAGCCTGATCAACGGCCGCGCCCTGCCATCCCTTGAGTCTGTGGCCACGATGCTCCCCGGCTTCAGTAAAAACCTACTGGGTGCCGTCAAGACCATCGAGTCAATCGTCGGCAAGTTCCAGGATCGTGTCAAAAGTGTCGAGCGGGAGCTGTGGAAGGAGTATCAGCATCTGGAAGGGAGCCTTGATAAGCGCGTCAAGAAGCTCGATAAGCTCGAGTCAATCGTGCGCAATGGCGTGGCGACTGGCGCTCTGGGTCCTGGGAACACCTCGGTTTCAGAAAGCATCGTTGAGAGCATGCGGGCTCGTATGATCAAGCTGGAAGATGCCTACCGTCAAGTCAAGGTGGAGAATGCGACCCTGCGAACAGCCAACGAAGTGCGCGCTCGCACATCCTCCCGCGGCGGAGATAGAGCCTTCGAAGCCAACGACAACGGCAGTCCGAGCCCCGCGGTCCCGACAGGCCCATCCAGGCACATGGAGCGTACCACCAGCCGCCACAGCAGCAAGACGTACGCGCCTGCCATGTCCCTTTCTAGCTCGTCGTCCTCAGTCCGCCGCGAGTCGAGCCGCCCTGCGATGCTTTCACGCGCCCGCACCGATTTCGGAGACGCGGGTGAGGGTCCATCCCGGCCGTCGACGATGGCCCGCGCAAGCACAGAGAATGACGCCGGTGCGTTTGACCACCTCCTCTCGAAAAAGAACAACAACATGGAACTAGCGGCGCCCACGGCAGTGCTTAGCCCAGGCGCGCCGCCCGACTCGGATATCAAGTGGATGCACCGGCTGAAAGACCTCGAGGGCAAACTCAAGGCCGAGCGCGAGGGTCGGATGCTTGATCGAAGTGAGGCGAGTCGGCGTTTGCTGGACCTAGAAGAGGTGGCGCGCGAGGCACAGGCGCGAGAGGCCAAGAGGGAGAAGCATCGTCGTTTGGGGCTGCCGGGTGGGAGAAAGAGTCCTGCGACAGGGGGCCAGAGGTCGGGTTCGGCGGCTGGGAACTAGCAGGCGGCACGTGGGGATTTTGCTGCGGGCCTTTCGGACGCCCATGATGGTCCGTGCGATGAACCGCCGCCGACGTTTGCGCCGGGGGCGGGGCCGGGGCCAGGTGATGAGATGGTGGTGGATGAGAAGACCATGTCTGCATCGCAGCCCCGGATTTTTGGAGAGACGCTGGGGGTTGTAGTGCCTGCGGATGCGGCAGTGAGCGTACGAGCTGTGAGCCCGGTGGCCATGCCCGGTGGTCCCGACAACGCTGCCTCGGGTGGGATGACGCGCTCGTCGTCATTGAGGAAGAGAATTGTTTCTTTTGTATTTGATCGAACCAGGAAGCATGGGCGTTTCATGGGCGGGAAACGGGGCGCGAGAAGGGCGGTCGAGCGGACGACGGTGTGATGATACCTACTTACCTATTCTATTATTCTTATTGACATCAGAGTCGACGTGGTCAGGCGGACATGTGTCTCTCTGGTCTGTATTATGATTCTGATTTGTATACCCTTTTTGTTCAATAGAGGGGGTATACCTGTACAAATAGCCGTGTGCAAAAACAGAGCCAAATTTCCGAAGACGCGTGGTGCTTCGGAGGTGACGATGATGATGAATAATAACATGTTCGTCTTGTATCTTAAACCTTACCCACTATGGCACGTTTTCTTTATTTTTGATGTGCTTCTTGTGTTTGTCCTCTGTTTATGAAATCCTGGTGCGCCAAGGGGTGGTTCCGCATGCCTCGGGAGGGGGTTCCCTAGCGAAATGTGCCTCTTTTGGGCCAACCTTGGAAGCGAGGGCTTTGGTGGGGTTGGAAAGGGATATTTTCCGAACACGACATTTACAGGTGTTTGAGTGAGATGAGAGGGAGAGGCTGTCTTCATCATTTTGTTTTTGTTCTTGGCCATAGAAATACCGTTGATGGGTTCCTCTCTTTTCTTGCATACCTTAACGCAGTCGTATGTATTTGTAATCCTGCAAACGCAATCGCGTCAATAAACTTCTTTCCATGCGCGCCGCGGATTTACACTACCTGCCGAGCCCAAAGACCTTTTCTTGAGAGCCCCAAATTTCCTCATGTGCGGCAGACATCCTTCTTCATGGTAAGGATTCAAGGTCCCCCCCCCCTTCGACGTATCTTGCCGAAAAGTCCGGTCAAAATGAATTGCGTGCGTGATTCTTGATGCCAGAGATGTTAATAACAAAAATTATATATAGAAATCCCGCTCAATACGAAAGATGAAGTCTACCTCCATCTTCCTCGCCATCGCCGGGCTGGCCATTGCCTCGCCGGTGTACAACGCCGCGGCTGGGTCGGCGTACGCGGCTGAGAAAGCGGGTGGCTCTTTGCCGGCGAGATCGGGGTCGTCGGGGGCGTCCAGTTCGGGGAGCTCATCGACGGGGGATAAGGAGAAAGCATGAGAAAGGACGTGATTCATCCAAAGATGGTTGGAGCATGGGAGTTGGAG
>JAPEVC010000441.1:0-12546 GCA_027946555.1 Gnomoniopsis sp. IMI 355080 | reverse complement strand
CTGGAAGTCTGTGGCGGCGACGAGCGGTTGTGGCGCTGGCATTGTGTTGCCCACGGGCGGAGGGGGCGAGGGGGACTGGAGATCTGTTGCGGCGGCGGCGGCATAGTGCAGGCCAGCGCCCTGGAGCAGCTCGGGGGCCGTGAGGTCGTCAATGTTTTGGTGATGATGATGATGATGGTGGTGGTGGTGGTTCGGCGTCATGGGCGCCATTGGCGCCATGCTGTGGTCCTCCTCCTCCATGGCGTCGACGTGCGGATCATGGTCATGATGGCCGTGGTCTGGCTCAGGGTCGGCGTCTGCATCGCCATCATCCTCGAGCTGGTGGCCCTTGTAGTCGTCGCCCATCATCATCTCGTCGGAGCCTGTTGCGCCGCCATCATGGCCGGTGGTGGTAGCAGTGGGCGGCGGGTAGAGGCCGTGGGGTTCGTCGCCGGTGTTGCCATGTCCACCGAATTGAGCAGCCAACTCATCAAGCCTCCGGTTCGGGCGTCGCGACTGCGCCGGTTTGGTTACCCTGTTTGGCCGGGTTCTAGATTGCATCTTGAAGCTCGGATGGAGGGGGACGGCGGTTGGTTCTGGATGCTAAGGTTCTGCTCAGCTGGTGACAGCTGCAGCCAGCTCGAACTGTCGTAACAAAAATGGATATCGAGACAAGAGGAAAACAGGGTTGCAATCAAGCTGTCTGGTGTGTGGTAAACATCCGGCTGATAGCCGCACAGCTCTTTTCAGCAGTGGGCTAACAGACCCGCGACGATTTGATTGTAAGTGCATCCTACCACAAGGCCTGCAGCCTCGTCTAGGATCCCAATCTGGAAACGGGTCGACATAGTAGTTGGTAAGAAAGTACAGCACGAGTCGAAATCATAGGCAAAGGAATGCGCCATGTATTCGATAAGTACCTCCTGGCGTATTCAGGTAGCGCATACAAAAAGTAATCAACTAGGTACAGAACAAATCGACAGCATCCCTGCCTCAGTCAGGTTGGACTTGAGTGCTTGATAGGCGTCGACTGTGGTATTCCTCTTTTCCTTTGACAATCCTTTCGTAAGGCTAGACTTCTAATTATGTGCCCTGACCTGCCCAATTCGCCGTATGTCAAGACTGAAACCCAAACTTGAACGCTACCTAGCTCCGTCCTCACAGTACAAGCCAGGTCTCCGTAATAGCCCGCGCGCTATCAAAGTCACCGTTTGTCAAACTATACGTCCTCATATTGACCGCGCTCTCATACACAAATTCCCTCATAGGACCCGCCTTCTCCTCACGCTCCTCCATCCAGCGGCGCCACTTTGTAGCCTCACTCAGTACGCGCGCATAAAACTCCGCCGCAAGGTGAAAGATGCCCAGCAGGTGGTAGCATCGCCCAACGTTATAGTGCGCCTCCAGCCGTTCTATGATATCCGTCGACTGCGATCGCGCCTCGTAGTATTCAAACATGTAGTGCATGCCTTGCGCAATAATAAATTGCCGATTCTCGGCCTGTCGCTTCATGGCGTAGTGGACATAGGCGATGCCCGCGCTGAGATTGACCATCGGGTTGGTCGGGTCGAGCGCCGCGGCGCGCAGGAAGTAGTTGAGCGCGTAGGTATATGACGTAGAAGTGAGCAATATGTGTCCATAGAGCATGAGGAGCGCAACGTCGAGGGCCTCATGGCGCGCGCCATCGGCGTCATCACGCGGGACGGCCGTGTCCCACGCGCCCATGGCCTCTTCTGCGAGTTCGCGCGGGAGGAGCGTGCGGTCCATGGCTTTGATTTGGCGCAGTATGTATTTCTGGGCCGGGCCCGAGGCATACCACGATACCGGGGACTGACAGACGCGGCAGAGGGCGCTGAACACTCGATAGCTATCCGTGGAGGCATGGCAGAAGCGCATAAAGAACCGGGCCACGGCAACGCAAGTCTCCTCATCCGCGGCGTAGATGGCGCATGCCGCCCAGGCGACGTGAATGAGGAAGGTGTTGTCGCTGGACTTGTAGACGATAGAATCCCTGGCTGATTGGCAGACAATATAGGCTTCTTGAGCCTGCTGTTTCCGAGCGAGGCTGATGGCGTATTCGAGGAAGAGATCCAGCCACTGATCAAATGGGATGCCACGGTGGTCGTGGTGTCGGAGGACAGGCTCGGCGGTGTCATCATCTTCTCTTGGGGCGAGGTCTGCAATTATGTATCAGTGCGAATACTCCCAAGCATGGTGTAGCAGAAATGAGACTTACTCTTCTGTAATCGCTCTGCCATAGCAGCAAGCTCTTCTTGCCCCTGCGGCGCCACAGTCGCGGCCCTCGTGCTCCCTCTTGTCCTCCTCTTGCCTTCCTCTGCCACAGGCTCACTCTCAAGCTGCCCCTCGTTCTTCTTGACATTCTCCTTGAAGAACGATCCATAACCCATGAAAGTAAGGTATTTGTCCCACGGGTAAAACTCTTTGAATGATCTGAAGTCGTCTACCAGATCGCCCGCGGCTGCCATCCACTCCTCCTCGGCATCGAGATCGCCTCCGGCAATGCGCGCCCGCAGCTCTTGGACTTTCTGGTACTTGGTTTGGAAACTCTCCGTGACACTCTGCTCGTACACTTCACGCTTAGCCCCGCCCACCATGCGTCGCAGATACTGCCTGCGCGAACGCTTCGGTCGCCGACCTGCTTTCTTTTCGCGCATGATCTTGCGGCGAATTCGGCGCCTCTGGAGCGCCCTGGCCTCTGTTGGATCGAGGTTCTCGTTGGCATCCTCGTTCCAGTCGTTGTCAAACCTATCCTCTTCCTCCAGGTTGTGCGCGAGCCGCAGCGCCTCATTGACCAGTACAAAGGCCTCCTCCTTTTCTTGATGCGCCTCGTAGAGTTGCGCGAGCTCGTAGCGAGCGTCGATATTATCGTCGTCCGCTTCCAGGGCTTGAATGAAAAGATCTTCTGCCGTCTGTTGATCTTGTAACTCCAAGAAACACTTGCCTCGCTGTACCAGAACCTCCGGGTCAGCCTCACCGGCCAGGAGACGTTCGTAGAATTCGTAGAAGCCAAGAGCCTGCTCTATTTGTTTGTTTTCGAAGAGCTGATTGGCAAGCTCCTTGATGACAAATGGACTGTCTTCGAAGTACTCGTGTACGGGAGCGCTTTGGGGTCCGACGGGTGGAATCCACTCAAGGTGGCGCGCAGCCTCCTCTGTATGTCCCAGTCTTAGCCGATATATGGCTAGCTTGACGCGGAGATCTAGAGGCAGTGCAGGACCGTAAAGGCCATAAGGATACCTGTTGGGGACATACTGCTCCACCTCTCTCCTGCGTTCCTCATCTTGGTCCCACTCTCGGTCATCATCGACATAGAGATCCCAAAAGGTCTCATCCTGCCGACCGATCATAAACCGCGACAGCGACCGCAGGGCGCGTGCTGCATCTGAATACCTTTCCAAGAAAGCACACATCTCGACGTAAGCCGTGACATCTGACCATTCGAAGCTGCCCCTCTGCAGCTCGCCGCCGGCGCGAACATGCACAATCGCCTGCTCGTAGAATTCTCTCGCCAGCTCGACGTACTTGCGTGCACCACGGGTGTCGAACGCCGCCTCGGCTAAGCACCGCAGCGCGTGCATATTGTACGGCCGCTTCTTCAGCACCTTGATAAACTCGGCGGCCGCCACGCTCGATCTTCCCGCCTCGAGAGCACAGTTTGCCTTGCCCATGCGTGCCTTGAGACTCTTTGGGTTCGCGCGGATCGCGGCGCTGTAGCACAACTGCGCGATCTCGAGGTTCTGCTCGCGCGAGCCCTCGGTGTCGTCGGACAGAGCGAACTGCGCACAGGTGAGCCACCCGTGAAAGTCGCGGGGTTTCAAGTGCGCGGCAAGACACATGGCCATGATGGCCGCACCTGTGTGACCGCGCTCCTGATGGATCGTGGACAGCATCAAAAAGGCTTCGTGCGTCTCGCCATTGACGCGGATGATTTCCTCGACAATCTGGAGGGCCTCATCAAGGTCGCGCCGCATGAGAGCGTCAGAGGCCTCTCCGAGGGCGATCTTGGTCTCAAGAGATGGCTCAGCATCGGTGCCGCCGCCGACCTTGCGTTTCTTCGTGCGCCCGGGGCCTTTGGGCCGTCCGCGTCCACGTTTGCGGCCTCGTAGAAGTGGATCGAGCATATCCTCAGGGTCAGAGTCGTTGTCCATCATAGTTGCCCTGAACGCTGCGACGTCGCGGTCGAGTTTTCTGATATCGGCCGTCAGACGTTCGTCATCAGAATCGATGTCGACCACCTCTTCGGGATTATGGCCTAAAGCAGCTTCGTCGCCCTCGTCCAAGTCCTCATCGTCATCGTCGATGAAGCTGATGTATAGTCAGCAACACTATGTGTGACAAGATCTCTCGCTTGAACGACGTACTCATCCTGGATCTGGGAGCCCTGTTGGGCCATGTACGAGGGCTCCAACGAGAGCACATTGTCAATAGTTGAGGGTGGCTCAGCTGAAGGGTTCTCATGGTCTCTCAGCTCGGCCTCCATATCTGGAAGTATGCAGTGGATGTCGTCGTGAAAGAAATAATTTTAGATAACATGCAGGTAATTGCCAAGGGTGCTGGGCCGTTAAGCTGTTGCAAATGCTGCAATTTCATCCGAGTCCAGTCACTGTGTGGTGGTCATCTTCAATCTGACTTGACCGGTATGTTCCTAAAGTTGACTACGGGCTCTCTGCTTTTGTGTTTGAATGCCGTTTAATTGAATATTTGCCAACCTGACAGTGGGTGGATAGCGATGAAGTGTTGTGGAATTGTTGCGTATGTAGATGGCATGTGGATGACTAAAAAAGTTGAAGGTGCAGGGTTGTGAAGTGTTCGTACAGTACTACTCTAGCCGACGAAGAATTACAACCTGAGCGCACCAGTGACAACTTATGCGCTGAACACTCTACCTACGACATGGACATATTAGGAAATGCTGCAAAATACAATGCAGACAGTACATTTATGCACACTAATTGGTCTTGCAATATTTATTGGCACCATATTCGGAATTCGCTCCAAAACTGTATTCATGATGAGACTAATTTATCTCGACGCTCATGTGTCGCTCTGCAGACCACAAGAGACAGCAATCTCGACGAACTTCATTCCCAATATTCTGTGTTTTCTTCATAGCCCTGAAATGCTCCTATATACGGTAGGCATCAAAGGAAATATCTCATTCGATGGAGGATGTCCTTTTGATATATACCAGGAAGTGTCCAGAAGTGTCGATCCACGGCCGTTTAATTACGCAATGCTGAATCCGTTGCCGTCCATGTAGACCTGTCTATGCGAAAAAAAGGTAGCAGCGCCACTTTCCGTAACCGGGAGCGCGAGATCAACCCGCGTCCCGATGTGTGGTATCATCGAGGTCATCGTTGTAATTGGCATTGGGTATTGTGCTCACTGAGCAAGCTTGCCGGCAGACTTGGCCTCTGTCGAATGTGTCAGCAACCTAGCCTTTGTTATTTTTGTGAGAATTGCAATTGCTTACCCTTGACCTGCTCAAAGACCTTGAGCATCTTTCGTCGAGCACCCAGAGCGTTGACGCCTCTCTTCTCGAGAGCCTCGTCGTCGAGCTCCACCAACTCACTCCACTTCAGATCCTTCAAGTTGTCTGTGTACTTGTGGAGACGGAGACTACGTAGCCATGAGGGAATGTCCTGAAGCAGGGCTGGGTCAGTCGGGTCCTCTGGCGGCTTGCTAGTGCCCCGACGACCGCGAGGAGACCGGCCTCGGTTCATGTCCGAGTGATCCGACAGGTAGCCACCTCCATCGGGACCAATACTCAGACCTCCCATACCAATACCTCCCATGCCCATGCCCATGCCATTGTTCATCAGAGGCGAGGTTCCGCTGTAAGGGTTGAGGAACCCATTGGCCTGGGGAGAGGCGAATGCACCCATGGGTTGGAATCCAGCAGACATTTGACCTTGCAAGGCGAAACCGGGCGAGTTAGGCCGGGAGCCACCACCTTGCAGCTGCGCGCGTTGCAGAGCCAGCATCTGCTCGGTGCTGAGGGCCTGTCCACGCTCATTGGTCATAACAATGTTCAACGGCTGGCCTCCAACGCCTACACCCTGCATACCGGGAGGAAGGGGCGAGCCTGGCGCATCGTTGGATCGAGCCCGTCGGTACCTCCTAGGGTCGTCAAGCGCGAGACGGTTGTTGACGGTAGAGAAAGCTGCAAGCTTCATTGCAGTGGCATTGGCCACCATGTCCGCCTGGGTGTTGCCCTGCTGCTGGATGTTGAAGTTGGGAGCCATGGGAGTGTTGACCATGGACGCCCAGTTGCCACCTCCGCCATAGGGCGAAAGGATGGGCAGATCCGATTTTTCTCCAGTAGTGATGGTGGTGTTCTTGATCTGCTGGTTACCAGAAATCTGCGGGCGAGGAGAAAGACCAGCCGATGGCGGTGGCTGAACAAATTGACCCATCGGCGTCTGTCCAGTCGATGACTTTGGTCTCTCCGCCCGCCAAGGTGACGAGACACCTTGTCCATTTCCCTCAGGTGCCGAGATCGTGGGAGCTACAAGAGAGTTGCGATCAATCGTGCTGTTTCGTTGCGAGGGGAGAGGGGCGCCCGTCTTCTGTGTGAACTGGGCCTTCTGTGTGGCAATGGCAGCGGCGGCATCAGGAAACATCGCATTGATCACGGACGAATCGAGGCCAGACTGGCGTTTACCGGCGGTAGAGCCACGCGCTCCTGCGAGCGAATTTCTGGCGGAGTCGTTCACACCAAGCTTGCCCATAGCATCGCTCATGCGCTCCGTCATGGGGTCTGTGTGTCAAGTAGAGTTAGCGACGCCATGCTCTCGAGTAAGAAACTTCGTACTCACCCTTGTCGAAATTTGCAGGAGAGATGACACCGGATATGGGATGCTTCTTGGCCATCTCCTGCAAAACCTGGATGAAGAAGCGAATCTGCACCTGGGTTGTCTGCTGCAGCAACTGGTAGAGGGCGGCAGTACGTTCAGCTTCGCTCAAGACCTTGAACCATTGTTCAATAGCGAACAGTTCATCCTTAAAGTCCTGATCCAACGTAGCGGTTGCCATCTCTTCCAGGGTATCCTCATACTGATCAATGTCCGCCATCCACTGCTGAGCCATCTTGTCCTGGGGATCAAGGCTACCAGCAGAGTGACCCTGCTGGCCATAGAAGTCGGAGTTGGGGCGGATGTTCTTGGCCTGAGGAGTGCCAGTAAGGGTGGCCATGTCGGCAGAAGCGCGGAGCTGGTGTCCCGACCCGATGGCTCTTGAGGAAGGCGGGCGGAGAGATGAGATGTTCCCCGCCTCAGGGGTGCTGTTGCGGTTGCTCATGATGTTGGAGGAGGACGACATTTTGAGCGGACCAACAAACGCAGATTCGAGGTCGAGGCTGAGGTAGATGATGGCAGCCGAGGCACGTAGTGGGTGCTAGGACGGCAAAGGGAAAGAGAGAAGGTCGAAGGAGGATGATCTATTACAAGCGAATAATGGAAGTTGTATGCAGGGCACAGGGCCGTGTCGCATGGAACCTGAAACAAGACTGGGAGGCTGTCTGAGCAGTCGTCAGACCTAGGTACTCTGGAAGTGGGTGGGTAGTGGGTGCCGCTGTCTAGTCGGGATCGACCAGTGGCCCGTGGTTCGTAGAATTTCCTCGTCCCGATTCAAAGCACAGGCGTAGTGCAACGCGAATGTGTTCGCCCGGATGAGTGGGGTTGGACTAGATATTACGATTGATGGAGGCTTTTTGGACTGATTCGATCTTGCTTGTCTCTCGCAGGGAATTTTTTTCCTGCAAGTCGGGCGGGCGGACGGGCTGGCTGGCTGGCTGGTTAAGACAAGGCCTTGGTCTTTGGCGAACTTGACAGAGGAACGAATCGATCTGTGAACTTTTCGCGAGCTGCTCCTGCAGTGACCTGCTGACCTCAAAGGAGATTTGACGAAAAGGATGAAGTCGAGAGACGAGGGCGAACTAGACGCTGAATAAGAAAAGAGAACAGAACTTGTCGAAATAGGGGTGGTGTCGAGTCTAATATTCAGAGCTGCAGAGGCAGGACCCCGTGTCAGCAGGGGGCCTAACCAGATTCAGTTGTTCTGTGGGGGCGAGGCGAGGCTTCGGGGAACGCAAAGGCGATGGCGTGGAGTCAGGAAAAATGGTTCTCGACAAAGCGAATCGAAAGCGGCCGCTACATGCTACATAGTACAGTACGTAGTACCTATTCGGCCCACGCGAGGGTTCGGGTCCGAGGTCAACGCTGCTGGTGTCGTGGATCCGTTTTGAGGTTATCGATGAGTACTTTATCCTTCACGCCTCGAAGGTCGCGGACAAGTCAGAACATTCAGGACACGGCTCCAAATTGCCGAGGACGGTTCGATCTACCAGATCAATCACACACGGAAGCATTGCGAGATAGGGCAAGATGGATGGGACTGATCGGCGGCTGATGGTGATCATGGGACGAACACAGCATGGTATTCATTGCTTGGACTTACATTGGAACAATTCATCGAGACTACTGATCCAGCGGTGCTCACGGAGCGTAGAAAGCCTTCTTCCACGATTAGGTGACTGACGATGGGTGAGTTGAGATGTGAATTGGCAGGGTGAAAGCTCTATTCATGTCAAGGTCGCTTGGGCCCTGCATTGAGTGTGACCGGCGCCTCCGCCTGTCTTCATCAAAAGACCACGACTTATTTAGATGAGGACGGCAAAGCTGCCCAGGTACTTTGAGAGTGTATACACAGTGAGAGGCTGCAGGCGATCTCGTCTGGACACTCGCAGGCCCCTCGACTCTGATACATCTGCAAGGCGGACGAGTCGAGTCACGGAAAGGATGCTTTCGATCCCTGCTACGTGTCTTGATTGGGAAAGCTGCAAACCTACTCTTCAAGTACTGTACACCACACTTAATCATCCTAGGTAAATGCTCCGCAACCATGCTGCGTATGCTGTGTCGTGGTGTCCCATGATAGCGCCCTCCTTCAATTTACACAAAGGCTCCGTATATCCAAAGTATTGCCGTGTCCGGCGAGACTGTGGAGTGTGGGCCAGATGCTGCATTCTGGAGGGAGCTCCGAGTGAGTGGGTGGGTGAGATTGAGCTGACGACAATAAACTGCCCCACCCGTTTCCATGGGTCGACGGTTCGCCGGGAATGGGACGTTCCAGTCTGTCCTTGGGCAGATTTTCGTTCTAAAGATAGAAACTTCCATCGTGACCCCCTGAACTTTCGATGCCACCCTGGCTAGAGCCTTGGCCAATATCTCGCCCGGGACTACCGAGAGTGTCCGAGATGTGAAGTTGAGCTTCACGGTCATACCCGTACGGATGCAGAGTTAGAGAGAACTTCCACAGGGACACGACTTTTATTTTACATGCTTTTCATGCCTATGTGTTGGCCCTATGAAACGAGACGCCGATCATCCAACGGCAGTAAGGTTGACAAATAAACGCATTGCTGCTGCACTAAGATTTCCGCGGCCCGAGAGGATGCTTCAATCGGATAAGCAGACGCTCGCAAAGTTATGCTGCAAGATGCTCTAGTTCTTCATAGCTTGCCTTGCTTCAGCCATTCCATGAGTAGTAGCTAGCACCAGGCATGAACAGGATCACTTATTGGATTCCATGTGCATTCCTTAAACGCCCCAGATAGTATTTTGAGTACACAGCTAGTAAGCAAGGCTGACAAGTTAAAAACGGAGGCCGAGTCTATAAGTACACATGGCTGCTGGAGCGGCCGTGTAAGCCTCCAAGCGGCTCCATCGCAGGCAAAGGGACACCATGGCTCTATCCCGAGACCCGGTGCAAAAATTAGCAATTCTGCAGCAGAAATGTGGCCTGTCTTTCATGCACCCCTAACCGGAGAGGCAAGGAGACAGGGGCGTTTGGTAATAGACAGGCGTAAATCGTTCATCTTGGCACGCGAAGAAATCCTTCAGACATTTGAACATGGAGAGTAGTCCAACGCTGTACACACTAATGCCGTGCACCAGTGCTCTGGTGGCTTTTAAAGAATGTAGGAGGGGGAAGGGGGATTGCACAGAACACAAAGACCACCACATGTATTGAGGGCCATGCGTGCTATCTGTTGCTTGCTTGCTGGTCCTTTCTCCGCGCTGGAAGAAGGCCATCGCGGGTCTCGATTCGGTATCCATGGTCGGTGCATATCACTCGGGGAAGCATCACTCGGGGAAGTAACCCTAGGAACGTAGACGCGGGGACTTGGTAGTCGTTTCGATGCCTGCCATTTTCCTTCACGACCGCAGCATCCCATCCGTGTGATCCCCGTAAGGAATCTAGCATAAGAGAAGACGCCCCTGCGTGTTACGCCCAACCGTCGTCATGAGTAAAGCAACGCACGCCTGTCGCCGCCAAAGATGTCCCGCAATTGAGAAAGGGTGGTAGTTTCGTTTGGTTCGGATCGGTCGCTCCCCCTTTACACCTTCTCACGCTTGCCCTCCTTCTTCTCCTTCTGTGATGGTTGTCAGTCTCTTCTCCAGACGATTTCCAGTCTGCGATTGATCCTCAGTGTTTGCCTACCAGAGCCTTCATAGTTCCGTGCAGAACATATCTGTGGTTGCGGCGGAACTTGGGGTCGGTTCCCTTGAGCGAAGGGTAACGGGACGTCTTAGGCTTCTTGATGCTGTATCACGCGACAATTTCATCAGCAAAACGTCTCCGTCTGTGGTTCGAGCACTTTCTCCATCTATCCTCGATCTATAGCAAGCGATCGCGGGGTTGCGCGGCGGTGTCGGGGGGGTTTTGCGAGGTCGGCAGATTTCGAACGTACCCGTTCCTGTGAGCCTTCTTGCTCTGGTTGTGCTGAGACGAGTTCTTGGACTCTATTTAAGAGGAACGTCAGTCAGAACTTCATCGGGCATCAAAATCAGGATAGCTAGAGCAGGATTTCGACGTACTGGCCATTGTGACTGCTTTGCGGAGGTGCAAGGGTGGTTGTCGGAGTCGGTGATGCTAGGTGTCGGCCGTTTTTGATGGCGGATTTCAATTTTCTCGTTTCCGTGGGAAGTTGCTAGTGGGGCCGTCTATGCTTACATAATGCCGTACCGTCACACCCAAATGTTCCCTGGAACAGTCCATATACCAACAAACCTTTACTTTAATTCTTAGTGAGCATAATTAACGAGAATTTGCACTCCGTTCAACGAATGATTGTATAGTAACTATGTCCAAATTTTTATGCCTGCAGGCTGAGAGCAGGCAGTGCATAGCAAGAGCAGCTCATCGAAACAAGTTCTTGATACTGCTGCATTGCGGTCGAGTAGATCCCTCAGCAGATAAAATAGATATTTATCATAAGCCTATATACGAACATAAATCTCTTTCACGTATAGCACTCCGAATTTATCCTATCAGGTAGGTACCTTTAATGCCGTCTCACGCCTTGACGAGTGGGTGTTGCGTACACTCTACCGCCACTTTCCAGACTGCTGCCCCGGTGCAAGATCAATATGGTCTACAAAGTCTTTGCATATCTCTACTTCACCATCACAGGAGACGCCAGGCTCTTTGAAGCGGCCAATTGCGCAGTCGCGGCCAGTCGTTGTGACCGCAGCTTTTGCAGGTATCTCAAAAAGAGGATGAACATGAGTTCGGTGCTGCAAGCAACCATCAGTCGAATGCTTCATGCATGGTTACCGGATCATGGCACTCACCGTTCCTTGGTCATCATCAGGATACCCTGCACCAGGATTCCCTTTGTGATCTGTGGGCCAATGCCCTTGAACAGCCCCAGGATGCCCTCGTTCTCATAGATGAACTGCAGTACCTCCAAGAAGCTCTTAAACGGCTTGCCCTTCCTTGATGGAGGGGGCTTAGATTGCAGCCCGACCTTCGCAACAATCAACGGTTGTGTAGCGATCGTTGCCAGGGCTTTGGACAGCGCCCCAAGGACTGTCAACAGATTAGTGTCGAATGATATCACAGGAGCATGGGCGAGCCACTTACTAAATGCCTGCCATGGTTTCAACACAGCGCCGGGGAACAAGATCGGCCGTAATCTTTCGTAAGCTCCATACGTAATACTCGGGTTCACGACCAGTACCAAACTAGCCTTGAGGCCCCTCCAGAGGCCGGTGACGCCATCGTCGCCCTCGATAACCTCGCGCGCCGTCTCCAGCATAGATTTCCTTTCTTCCTTGCTCTGCGTCTGCTGCCGTGTTGTTACGACGGCGACAGGAATAGTGAACAGCTGGGCCAGTGCACCAGCGATAGCTCCGAGTGCCAACTCGACAGCAGTGGACGACACGGCGCTCGACTTAGTGGCCTTGAAGTAGGCGTCGCGCACAGTGTTGTACCAGAAGAAGTAAGCAAAGTTGGTTGAGGCCACACCGAGCAGCGAGCCGGACATGCCTGCGTACAGACCCAGGGGCCCGTCGTTGAGGACAATCTTATTTATTGCGTCCCATGTTGAGGTATAATGTATTGCAGAGGGGTCGGAGGGTTCGCCGGGCTTGCGCTTCTCTTGGACTTGGAGGCGAGTCTTGACGCTGTGTGTGATCAAACTGTTAGCTGACTTTGCTCTGTCCGAGTAAACTTTTCTATTAATTTGGGGGGGGGGGGGGA
>JAPEVC010000440.1:0-12749 GCA_027946555.1 Gnomoniopsis sp. IMI 355080 | reverse complement strand
ACCCTCCTCTCCCCTCCACTCCCCTCCCCTCCCCGGCCTTGCACTTCTCCGTTCTTGCTCAAAGTCTCACTCAACAATCCCGTTGCAGCATGTTGAGTGAGTGTAGGCCCCTTCCGTGCGCCTCCTCCCATGCGGATCGGGCGTGTGTGCCAATTAGTAATAAAAGACCAAAGACGATCACCACGGCTAGCTTCGATCCTAACTAAAAAAGATGCCGAAGCTTGCTGCTTGCCTTGCAAAAGCCCACCTCCCAGCATCCTGTCTGCAACAGCTTCTGATGCAGCTGTGCAACCAATTGATTGAGAGTAGAGCCTAGTGCGATGGGAAAAGCTAATTTTCGACCTTTCGGCTGAAAACAAATGAGTTGGGTGCTGCTGAGCGCGCTGCAAGAAGCTCAGACCAGGCACCAGGCCCTTATTGTTGAGGTCATACAGCGGGTACAGTACCTAGGTAAGGTACCTTCCGTACAGAGTACTGTACATGTCAGTCTGCTCCGACACGTTCGCTTAGTCACCCTCGGGTCGTCCCGCGCATTCAACTCTGACCAGTGACGACGCTCTCAATTGCCCTTCCTAATTAGCAGCAATCCGCGAACCACACACCACGCTCTCCCACACACCGACAACGCCTGCACTATGGCTTCCAAACAGGCTGTCCAACAAGCCGGTACGGTGGCCAAAGCCATCGCAGGCGCCCGCCAGCCCGTCACCCAAGTAAGCCACCGCCCTCCTGTCTTTCCAGCACCATCACAATGTCGAAAACGGAACAAACTGACCTGGACCCTCCTTCTCCTCCCAGAAACATACCCTCCAATCCGTTGGCATCTGGGAGCGCATCCGCCGCAGTCTGGCCATCGATCCGAACCGGTCCAACGGCGTGCCCCTCAACCCTACCTTCCGATGGCCCACCCCGGGTGGCAACGACCCCATGCTCTACGACGACCCCGTCACCGTCCCCGCCGGCGACATTGCCGACAACCCGTACTGGAAGCGCGACACGCGCCGCAACTACCCGCGCCTCAGCGTCGTCAACCAGAGCGAGGCTGTGGCACTGCTGACGGTCGGCAATGCTACGAAGCCCAAGGTCGAGCTGATTGGCGAGGAGGGCAGCAAGGCGCTGGTGGCCGCCGAGGCTGAGGGCGAGGAGAAGGGGCTTGCAAAGGTGTTTGAGGAGAAGGGCGTTGATGTGGCCAAGGAACTGTTGGTCGATGGCTTGCCTCCATTGCCGAGTGGGCAGAGCCTGAAGACCGGCCAGTGGGCTGTGCATCCGTGGGAGTTGAATGAGGACCAGAGTTACCCTGACAAGTAAGTAATGCCGTGGTGAGGCGCGGTTGTTGTGATGTGATTGTTAACCGACGATATTGAATAGGTACCCGTGCCGGACTTTCAACTAAGAATGGGTATGATGGCCAATGTAGACTGGGGGAGGGCGACGGTTATTGTATAAATCTCGCGGAAACACCAATTAAAACAGCATAGAGCTTGTCTTCTTCAATTGCTGTCTTGTTCTTGTGTGACTTGTTGATATCTATTGCCACATCATGCTTGTGAACGCGACCTCAAAATCGAATCCTCATCCAGGTTTGGCGAACAAGGGCGATGTGCCCATGTACGCAATACTCTGCGCTAAACTTGGAATGCTAACGATCAAATCAAGCGGATGGAAGGCCAACTCTCGGTTGATTGCGAGCCTCTGCGTTCCGGACTCTATAGGGATGCGTAATTCTCTAGCATCCAACGCGTTCATGGAAATCCTGCGGTCCCTTGGCGCAACGGTTAGGCACTCGCCGTTGAAGAGGACGAGGGGCTGGGGTTACTCTAACCAATTGGAACTGGCTAAGGTGTAGGACGTGTGCTAAAGAGGCAACTTGTTGCCTGGCGCTATTTTTTGTTCGTTGAGGTTCTGGGGTTCGAGCCCTCCATGGAGTGTGACTTTTTTTTGAATGCTTTCATTCTCTAACTGCAGTGGGCGAGGGGGTTTGTCGGATGGTTTGCAAAAACGACGTCTCTCCGGCCAGGATCAGCGCAAAAGGACCCAGATCGTGAGACTATATTGCCGTTGCTTATATGATTTATAAGAAATGCAAAGGCCCAACCGCCGAGGTAAGAGATACATAGAAAGTTGATCGATCAGTTCTACTCTGTTGACTACCTCGCCTTCACTTCCGCTTCCTTCCAGCACTGTCTAGCTTTCTTCAACTCCTGTCTCATTCTCTCACTTGTACTGTATCATGTTCCAAATGAAATGACGAATACCGCCAAGGGTTGGACATACCCTGACAGCAGGTGGCCGGGTCTCCCCACAGGGTTATAAAGACAGCTAGCTAGATGGCTTTATTGGGATCTCCCAGAGCCGAACCTTAGGTAAAGAAAAGGAGACGGTACGTGGCGGAATTGAGAAGACTGACCTTGGAATCATGCACTCTATCTACTCTATAGGTAAGGCTTCACTTCTCCTTCGTTCCATTCCCAAAATTTCTCGGCCTGTCCGGTGCCCCCTTCAGATACCGGCTTGCTAGCATCAAGCATGTGCTTTCGGATCGGCATGAGCCTTCCCCACGGCACCACTAGAAGCAAGTCAGCAGTCAGCAAGATGGAAGTAATACAAGGTCATTCAAGCAGAAGAACAGTAAGTACTCACCCCACTCTCCCGACTTGTCCATCGTTATCTCAGGTGATAGCCCTGCGAATAACTCTGTATACGCCCCGAACACAGATGGGGAAAGGAAAATCCTTCTGAATATAGCCGCTGCCCATTCCGGCATCCAACGCCACAAGTCCGAGTCCAAGTTCCCTGGATTCAGTGGCACACTCACCACACCGTCCGCCTTGTGACGGCGCGCAAACTCCACCCCTTGTAGGTAGTTACCTGCCTTGGACACAACATACTTATAGAACCCGTTCTTTTCGATATGATAGTCCAAGTTCGACAGGTCCACACCGCCTACGGGGGCAAGCGGCATCTCTGCCGCGGAGGAAGCGACCCAGACCACCCGCACACAGGCTGGATCGTCCTCGACCTTGGCCGTCTGGAGCAATGTGGGCGTGAGCAGCTTCGTGAAGAGGAACGTGCCCAGATTGTTGACGCCCAGTTGCAGTTCGTAGCCTTGTGTTGTCTTGGCGCCTTGAGGCGGGTTCATGACGCCGGCATTGTTGAACAGCACATGCAGTTTCTTCTCTTTGGAGAGGAACTCGTTGACGGAGGCCTTGATGGTGCTGAGGTCGGCGAGATCCAACAACAGAAAGTGGAGAGCACCAAGAGAGTCTGGGATCGCGGCTTTGATGGAGGATATCGCCTTCAGCGTCTTCTCGTCAGACCGTGCTGCGCAGTACACCGTGGCATTTTTGGAGTACAATATTTGCGCGAGCTCTTTGCCCACACCCGTGTTCGCTCCGGTGACGATGTAGACCTAGAACAAGTTAGTATTCAGCCCTCTTCTTCTTGTCCTTCTTTCTTCTTTGCTTTCTCCTTTTTGGGGAAAATAATCAAACATGATGTTTATCTTTCTCACCTTGCCGCTCAAATCTCCGAGATTTGCCTCGGTGAAAGTGGGCTTTGGCGGGAACAGCTGCGATAGCGTGCTTTGGAGATAGGTCACTGGATTATCACCTCGGAGCATTTTGGAGACTGCTTTCTTGCTGTCATACACAGCACAATGAATGACACAGCGGGAGAAAGCGTGCGATTTTGAAACTTTTGTGATCAAGCTGTTCTGTCTGAGAGGCTGGAATGTAGTCGACGAGTTTAGTCTCCCGGACAAGGCAATGACTTCATATTGGTGACGGGAAGTGACGAATTACATGCGGTGTGGAAAAGTGGGCCGGCACTGCTCCAACAAGCTCAGTTTTACTAGATCGGGTCGACTATCATAGCTGCTAGAGATGCCAAATCATTGACAGTTCAATTATTATTTTTAAATGGAGTGTTACCATTTGTGCTTTGTCGGAGCCGCTGCTCACTCACCTTCATCCGGTGGAATGCGCTGCTATAGTAAAGGAAAATCGCCCAGAACATAAAGCTACATCCCGGAAGGCCGGCACTCGTGTCGAGACTCAACTGTACTTCTAATTATAATTGACTAATAAATATACTTCCATGCACGAGATGGTGGAAATAATTTGTTCTCGTACCAATCCAACTTAGCCAGTCTGTGCCTTTTATCAACCAGTAGGTTGCCCTCCTGACTCCATGGCCCATGCTTGATACGATGACTGCATTTCAAGTCGAACGAGTCCCAATCGAATGACATGAAAGTCACCTAGATCGAGGGGCACCTTTCACACTTGTATTGACATTTCTCGCACGCCATACAACGAAGACCTGTGGAACAAATCCCAATATTCAGCTCGTCTGTTTTGGGTGAAAGGGGGGGAAAGAGGGTTAGAGGTTCAAAAAAACTAACGTTGAATGTTGTCTTCACCGCACTGCGAGCGGACGCAGCTTTCCATAGGCTGCTCCAGTTGACCGGCTTTCTCGCAAATACATTGCTGAGTATCGCAACCGGCCTTTTTGCCTTCGGTGATGATGCACCGTGTCTTTTATGTTTTGTTGTGTTAGAAGATTGTTTCTTTCATTCGGGAAATGGAGTCAACGTACGATGCATTGATCATCGGCGCTGTTGGCGGTCAGACCACCAGAAGGTATGGTGGCGGCGTTGGCAATGGCGGCCGCAGCCAAGACGAAGATGAATGAGAATTGCATGGTGTTGGTTGGAATGATGTTGGTGGGGTTGGTGAGGAGGACTTGATGGTTCGAAATGGTAGTTCTGGAAATTGAAGAACTTGTTGTATGGGAAGAACAGTAAACCTGAAATGTTTGTTCCGACGCTCGAGGTCACTCGCTATTTGTATATCATGAGGTTCGAACCATTTGGAAGAAACACCAGTCAAATTTTTTTGGGGGACTTTAGAGTTGCGCTTCTTTAACCAGCGCTCTTAGGTCGTTTGCATATGGTGCACCAGATCATGAGCAGCCGGGATTTGGGCGACTAGCAGAAGCTCAGCTGACAGTCCATCATCATCTATCATGAGCCTTAAGCCCTGCTCATCAGCCATGCGGGCACGTTTCTCAACATATTGTAGAGGTATGATCAACATTCTGCAGTGTTCTGCTCATCTGCCAACCCGTTTGATTAGTGCTCGTATGGCAAATCCTTTCTGCACTACGGGTCTACTGAATGCACAAACCCAGAGGTGAACTTGCAGCAGATAGACAATTTCAAGAACGCAAGCCGCATGACTATTGTCAAGGGCTTGATTTGGGGCTGAAATGTTGTAGGGCCCGCAGATCGTCGAACCGGTGCTACTGTAGTGGCTGGAACTTGCCGTTTGGCCAGACTTGTACTCGACCATTGGCTCATGGTAATCTTCCACCATGAATGTACAGTGGGAAAAGGAAAGATTCCACTAAGACCACTACCTGACTTAGGCCACAGCGGCGCTAATTAGCATGTGGGAAGACTTGGAAAATGACAAGACCTCCTGAAGGCGACACGATTTGCACGCAGCGCTGAATAAACGAGGACCTGGCAAAATTCCTTACTATATCTGTGATGATTGATCAGCTTATACTGAAAATGTGCTTGCTTCTATGATCATGTGTGGACAAAGGCAGGTCTCTAAAAATATGTGAAGCAGCCTCTCAGAGGTGCCTCTTGCACGACCAGACGTTTTCGAAGGAGACATGTGATACCGAATCTGGAGCGTCGTTTTGAGATGAACCTCAACTCACCATGTCCGGCTCATTGCGTTATTTATTTTTTTCGGATCAAGGTCATGTACCGTCTCAGCTTCACCTAACCTGGGCCCAGCTACTGGATCGATGCACAAAACTCTATTGCAATAACAGCATTCTATTTCGGTGTGGTGGGTAAGACGGAACGATTGAAAACATCCATCAGTATGATTTTCTAGTGTCTTTCAAGAAGTTCGCGAGTTCGACCTTCTGTGGACCTTCTCCTAGATACACGAAGTAAGAGGTATGTTCTGCACACGTCCACTCTTACAGAATCCTGTCTTCGTGTACGTGTACGCCAAAAAAAAAAAAAAACCACCAGAAAGACCCCAAGAACAAAGCCAAGCCAGCCGTGGTAATGATGGCGTAGCGCTTCTACTACTGTTAGCAGAGAGCCCAGCCCGTAATGTAAATACCGGGCGGGGACAGTGGGCAGCCCTAAGCGCCACCAAGGCCGTACAAGTGCGCTTTGGAGGACTCGAAAAAAGCGTCAAATCACAAGGCAGAAATAAGGCAAAAACAAACAGCCTGGTTGAAGAATGAGAAAGAAGAAGAAAAAAAAAAATAAAAAAAAATTGGGTCAAGGCAAAGGCAAACCGAGAGGACAAGCAGCCTGGGTTGACGGTGTCTCTTTGTAAAAGATAGTATGTCGTTGAATATATGGCAAGACCCAGTCAGAGGAGAGTCAACCTCGATCATCTATCCAGCCTCTCAAGACTCTCTGTGCTCGCTGTATGCAGACCGGGGTCCGCATATAGCCTAGCGCCATATTCGACGATACTCTCTCTTCATAAACAGGTCACAGCAGTGACGGTCAGTATCTCAATGTAAGCCGTCCAACCATAACACAGCATACCGGAGAATCCAGCACAGTTCAAAACCTAAAAGCTCAATAACCTCCTCCCAATTCGGCCGCACCCAAACAAAGAAACACAAACAAAATACACATCTCTCCATACTCGTAATTAGACCTCGGCCCTCCCACTCACCATGTCCACCCTCTCCCACCTGCGCGAAATTTTCCTCTTCCTCATTGATCCGTGGCTCTTCATGTTGCTATCCCTCAGCTACCTCCCCCGCACCATCTTCACCCTCCTCCTCACCCTCAACTTCCCCATCCTCCTCTCCCCAAGCCGCCTCCAAGCCGCCTGGTTCGGCCGTTTCTGGGCGCACGCTGGCCCTGGCGTCCGCGAAACCGGCGAAGTGCGCGTGATCCCGCTCCTAGAAGGCCGCGTTCACGACGGCCGCGTGCTCTCGCCGCCGCCGCCATCGCAGCCCTCGGACAGCGATCACCGCGGCAATGATGGCGTGCGCGGCGTTGTTCTCGAAGTAGGTCCCGGCACGGGTCTGTGGGCGTCCGTTTTTGCGCATCCGTCGCTGGCGCAGGGCATCAGCAGGATCTACGGTGTCGAGCCAAATGTCGCGCACCATGCTGAGCTACGTCAGAGGATTGCGGCTGCGGGGCTGGGCGATAAGTACGAGATAGTGCCGTGCGGGATTGAGGATTTGGCGGCGAGCGGGAGGGTGGAAAAGGGAAGCGTGGATTGTGTGGTGTCGGTGATGTGCCTTTGTAGTATTCCGGAGCAGAAGAAGCATGTGAGGGAGCTGTTTGGCTACTTGAAAGAAGGTGGGCGATGGTTTGTCTACGAGCACGTCCGATGTGAAAGCGAGAAGTTGAGGGAGTCCGGACTGGGTATGAGAATGTATCAGGGTGAGTTTGACGTTCCTTCCTTTCTATATGACTGGCCATTGATGCCACAGTCTTGTAGACTGAGCTACTCGTTCTGCATGATGAATCGCGAATTTTTCGATTGCGTTGCCCCAGTGAGATTGAACAAAATACTGAATGTTTCCCAACACAGCCGTCGTCAACCTCTTTTGGCCACGCTTCATCGGTGGCTGTGAGCTCTGCCGCAACACTCCCAAGACGCTGATAGAAGCCGGCCCTTGGTCCAAAATTGACCTCGCACAGCCAGAGGGCGAGCCATGGTACCACCCTCTTCCACACATCCTCGGCACCCTGACCAAGTGAGGTCGCCGGTCGCCGCCAGTTAGCTCCTTATTATGACCGGAATAGATGCGTGGAAATTTGAGGGTTGGGCCACGGAGAAGCGCCTGATACTAGTCACCCCATCATGCTGCTGGGCTGGTCCCAAGGTGTGCTGGCCCAGTTTGACTTGAACATTGTGTACGCCCAAGGTCAAGAAGCTCCTCCAACCAACCGAGTTGACACAATCAAGATCCCTGGACCACTGGGAAAAAGATCAAGTACTCGACGTACTACCTGCTGCCGAAGTTGGAAGTTAAGTCCCAAGGACTGGAAAAGTTATGAGACAAGACTAGAGTTCCGCTACGAAAAGGGGCCGGAAAACTTAGGTCAGACCAAGCCTCGTTGACACGAAACGGGATTCATGGACTGCGAAGCATTTAAGTGGAAACAAGTGTCATTCAGAGCCAACAATGACCCGAAGGCATTGGTCTCAAGGCAATCTGTCCGAGTCTTGTGGAGATGGCGGCGTTTATCCCGGAGGTCATCTCCACCAGATTTTCCCGACGTCGCCCTTATAGGCCCAAGAGAAAACAACCAGATGTCAAGCCATTAAGACTCATCACAAGATCGTCTGTCCCACGAGAAGCGCGACCGCATGTCGAGTGCGAGACGCTATTGCTCACCAAATCAGGAAAGGAGCAAAGATATTTACCAGGCCCCACCACTACCGCCGGAACCCCAGGATGCACCTCCAGCGTCACCTCCGGCGGCATCACCACCACCAGTGTTGGTGTCAGCACCGTCGCCGTCGCCGCCGCCATAGCCAGCAGCATCGTCCTCCTCAACGTGAGGGTTGGGGCAGCGAGACTTCCAGTGGCCCATTTGCTGGCAGTTCGAGCACTTGATGCGCGACACTGAATAAGACGTCAGCAAGTAACAAGGTGGTTTGGGTTCGCAAGGTTGGTTGGGGCATTAGATGAATACTTACTGTCACGGGGCTTGGGGCATGTCTTGGACTCGTGACCCATCTCATCGCAATTGCGACACTGAACGTTGGCCATATTGCGAGGCTCGGTGCATTCCTTTGCCATGTGACCCTCCTGACCACAGTTGCGGCAACCCTTCGGGCCGGCCTTGGGACAGTCCTTGGAGAAGTGACCCACTGTAACAGTGTGAGTATGAAGTGGAATGATCTAAGAAGAAGGTGCAAGCACTTACTCTCCTGGCACTTGCGACACTCGACGTTGGCAGCAGAGCGGGGCTCTTCGCAGTCAGCAGCCTTGTGGCCACCCTTACCGCAATTCTTGCAGGCGAACTTGTCAACGCGAGGGATGGGGCCTACCAACAGTCAGTCAGTCATCAATCATTCTGCGTGTTGCGACATGGCAACTCACAGTCACGGACACGATGACCCTCCTCATCACAGTTGAAGCATTTGACAATGACACGGTCGGCCTCAATCTGCTCCTCGGTGCAGTCTCTGGAAACATGGCCAATCTCGTTGCATCTCATGCACTTGGGCAAGCCGCAGGGGACGACATCGCCAGCATCGGCCAGGCGATCCAGGACCTCCACGTGGTTCTCGGGCCAACCTTCCTTCTCAGTCTGACGGCGAGGCTTGTCAGACAGACGGTAGTTGACAGTATACTTCTTTCCGAGATTGCCCTGCAGATCCATGTTGGTCAGGGTGATGGCAAGGTTGGCACGCTCGAGGGGGATCAGGTAAAGACCGTAACCCTGAGAACGGAGGGCTTTCTCGAGCTCGGGGAAAGTAGTCTCAGGCTGGGCCTTGATATAGATCTGAACCTTCTCCTTGATGTCATCGATGTCGCGTTCAGCGATGGCGCTCTCAAGGAGCTTCCAAGCCTCCTCGCCAGACATGTCGGGCAGGTGGGAGCGGTCAATCTTGCGAGCATTCTCGCACGCAGAAGCGATGTGACCTGAAGATCGTGTGTCAGTTGATGGGATTCAATGTCAGCAATGGAATGTCTGCTGTACTTACCCTCCTGTCCACAGTTCTTGCAGGTGGCAACGTAAGTGGGGCAGTCCCTGGCCATATGCTCGCCCTCGCAATGGTGACACTTCATGGGCTCCGGGCAGTCGCGAACCTTGTGCTCGCCCTGGCAGCGGGGGCACACGAGAGGATCGGGACACTCATCGATGTGGTGGCCCTCCTTGCGGCAGTTGCCACAACGCATGGGACCAGCGTTAGGGCACTCTTTGGCAAAGTGACCCTCCTTCTTGCAGATACGGCACTCGCCAGAGGGACCGTTCTGGGGGTGCGGGCAGTCTGACTTGTTGTGACTGCAAAATAAAGCAGTGGTCAGATGGTTTCAAGTAACAGCAAATGTGGGATATAAACATACCCGGGCTCGCCGCAGTTGTAACAGGCGCGGTCACCACCGTTGTCGTTGAAAGAACCTCCAGCATCGTCGCCACCGAAGCCTCCGCCATTGTCAGCTTTGTTGCCACCATCCCAACCAGACGAGCCCTCGGTGGTCACGCAAGCATCGCTGCTAGGGCGCCAACTTCCGTCGCCGCCAGCATCCCAACCAGACATGGTGATGTTGATGTGAGTTTTGTTGACTCTAGAGGGAACCAGTTAGCGGTGCAGTCAATCACCGAGACTGCGTTTCTAGAGGAGGAGCAATAGGTTCGAGTGAATAAGATGGCGGCAAAGATGGAAGATCAAGGCAGTGACGACCGAAGGGGGATCAGGAAACGAGGCGATTCCACTGTATTGGGTTCTGAGATGCGAATGCTTATCAGAGTAGGTGTTTTCGAGCTAGGGGGTGGCCGAGTGAAGGATGCTGGTTGATGTGATATCAGATGAAAGGGAGAAAGATCAGAAGAGACAGAATGAAGATGGAAAGGAGTGAATTCAAGTTTTGACTGTACCTGACTGAAAGACCAAAACTTTGTGTAAGGTTGCAAAGATGGGAGAGAAGGCAGAAGGGGGCGAGGCCAAAGTGTTCAAAGGAAAGAGTCGGAACAGTGTTGAAAGAAAATAGCAAACCAAAGGAGCAGTTGACTTGAGGTTTGAAAAAAGCACTTGTCTTTCTCTCGAAAGCTCAAAGGCAACAGTGCTCAACTGCATGGGATCGAGGTTGACAGCATGAAGAGGTATGTTATAGAAGCAGCAGTCGGGAAAGCTTACCAAACGGATGATTTGTACTGGGCGGTGCAAACGAAAGCTCGAATGCGATACATAAGTCGCTTCTGAGGCAATTGGATGGTCAGCAGCTGCGTTTGAAGGCGTGATGTAAGAACGGCGAGAGGGATCAAGATGGGATGTTGCCCTCAATCAGTAGCCAATTGTTGCTGGTGGATGAAGGAGGCTTGCTTGTGGTAGAATGGGAATAGAAGAGGTGATAGAAGACTTGCCTTTTTGGAAGAGAGAAGAGCTCAAGAGGTAATGGTGGAATGCAAGGACTTTGAAGATTGTGCTTGGGTGTGAAGATGTGGCGTGCAGAAGAACGAAAGGCAGTCTGGGCTCACAGCTTTGTGGTTTCTGAGAGATGGGACAAGAACAGGTCGATCCTCAGATGAAAAACTGCCAAATGATTCTTCTTCTCGATGCAGCTTCAAGTTTTGGGGTGCCTGGTGGTTGCTATAGCACTATGTCGTTGTGAGGCAAAGTGTGAAGTGAGAGGGCAAGCGCAGGCATCTACAGCACACAATAAGGGCAGGAGCCACGAAAAGACTTCGGACAAGACACATTAGGTACCTAGGTAGTCTCGAGCCTTACGGGTCTTACCTAGTGTTAATTGAAAGTGAGGCAATATCTGCAAAATGCCCCAGGACTAGTCTGTCATAAACAGTATGCTGTGAAGCGTTGGGTCAATCATACTTCATTGCACGTATCACCGGTGCTCTTCGTGGTCACCCAACCCGTCTCTCAAAACAGCTCGGACAAGGAACTAGCTGGCTAATACGAAGACTTCCCGACATATCGCACGGCACGCAGTGGCTGGAATTTGATCACATAGTGTGTCTATGTGCCAGTTTCAAGACGCTGGCGCTATGAACCGACTTGACGCATCCTCCCCGAGTCGAAGCGTTACTCTCGCTGGTTCTGCCTATGTCGCAAACCTGAACAGTAGAAGAAAAATTCAGGAAATCGTATAATACATACAATTATGGATCTAGAGCCATGAGTCGAGCCAATGTTGACTGGACGTCATTCGAAACACAATCAGACTTCTCAGATCCCAGACTGAACCAGAAGTTCTTACCAAGAGCGTGTTATACGGCAACCAGATTAGCATGCGCTGCCACCTTGGACTTGGTTACGTGCTCCAATATAAGAGCCGAGAGAGAGAATCGTATACCAATCCCTTTGTGATACAACTGAAGGTGTCAGCGGCTAGACTGGCAACTAGGCCTAGAGTCACAGGAGTGCTCCGTGAGGCTCCCTAACACGCCCAGGACTACCTGGAGTATGCTCTTCACCAGGACACAGCACAAACTTACGCACATGTGGTTTGATCCCACGAGCCATGACGAATATGGAGTGAACACCCATGGAATGTTTCTCGGATGCTTAGCCTTGTGACCATAAGAATAATCAGATGTGTGTGTAGTATCAACATATATGATACTCCAACCCGACCCGAGACCAAGACGAATCCCATCAAGACATCATCATCATCACCCGAGGCCGATTCTTCCGAGCAAGTCCTACGACCACTATGTACTACAATGGCTTGGAGAAGTAAGAGATAGACTGACCCTCCTTCGCTTGCCCATGCGCCAGAAGCGGGCCTTCAATCTTCTAGAAGGGGGTGTCAGAAGCGAATTAACACGCTCGTGTCACCGCACGTAGATATAGACGTTATAAATGCGACAGGAAATATTCCCGGTTGGAATTGTCGTAGGCGTGTTACACGGCGTCAGCAAGACGAAGCCCATTATATCTTTCCCACATTTGCCCCCGGCGAGTTCGGGATGTTTCAAGGCCTTGGTCAATAAATAAATTTGGCATGTGGAATAGACAAGGGAGGATGGGGTCCCCGCGGGGGGGGGC